>CAJNDT010000002.1:327922-522922 GCA_905221615.1 Symbiodinium sp. CCMP2592
AGGGCAGCACGTAAAGCTCTGCTTGAAGGTAGTGCGGTCTACAAGGGAAGGACGATGTCGTCAACAGAGCTTGGAGTTGCTCCGGCACATGTAAAGCCCACCAATCCCGGCAGAAGGACTCGGCCTTCAAAATTTACAGAAGATAAGAATCTCAGCTATCTATCCTGGAACGCAGGATCTCTCACAACAGCAGTTTGGGAAGAGTTACTCTCCGTACTGCAAAGTGCCGCATTTCAGGATGTGAAGCTGGTAGCAATTCAGGAAACACACTGGAGGGGCTCATGGCAATTCAGCAAGTCAGGTTGGCACGTGATCAGCTCTGGTTCCACAGGGGAGAAGGGAGCCGGGGTCCTCATAATGGTGCACTCCACGCTGTGCAAGTCACAGGATCTTCGCTACAACGAGGTTGTTCCAGGAAGAGTTCTCCAGGTCCGGGTGCCGAGCAACGGCATCTCACTGGACGTCTTCAGCTGCTATCAATACGTTTGGCGCTCTAAGGAGACAGTCGCTCAGAATAAGGAAACCCGGAAGCAGACCCTTCACGCCCTAAGTAAGTCCATCCGAGCTGTTCCCAATCGCAACACTCTCCTTGTGCTAGGAGATTTTAACTCCTCGCTCAAGACCGACAACAAACACGTAGGGCCATGCACGATCCAGGCTTGCAGACTCGGGCATCGCGGATCTAAGGATCTCCAGACCCTACTGTCGGAGCACCAGCTAGTCGCAACCAACACTTGGGGAGTGCATAGACCAGCCACCCACGAACAAGGCAACTCTGTTTCACAGATTGACTTCTCGTTTGTCAGGATTGCACAGTCCCAAGGCCCTGCCAGGTTTTGCCGGCCACTAAGGACCTTCCCAGTGGCATCCTGGAGGGATGGTAGTAGGCATTTCCCCCTTCTTGGTAAACTGAGGCACAGCAGGAGATACTCCGCCCAAGCCTCAAAACCCTATGACCAGCAGGCAATGGAGGACTGCTACAGACACCGTTCCCCGAAAATACAGGCATTTGCCAGGGAGGTAGACTCCCTCCTTCAGGATCATCCCCAAACCTGGCAGAGTCTCCATCAAGCAATGAACTCAGCCCTCGCGACTCACTTTCCCAAGAGAAAGGGAGCAGCACAAAGATCAGATCTCAGCATTTGGGCAGAGCGCACAGTGTTGCGCTCACTCCCAATGTCAGTCAAGGTCTTAGCAGAGTTCTTGCCGGAGTTGCAGGTCCGAATGGTATTTCGCTGCTGGCTGTCGCTGTCTCAGCAAAGTGCACAGGCGAGGGTAGCAAAGCGTCAGAAGCAGGAAAGGCGACGACAGGAAATAGATGAACAACTCGAGCAGGCAGAGCTTAAATCCAAGCAAGACGGGAGTCATTCCCTCTACAAGGTGATCAAGCGCTTCCGGTCGGGGAGGCCTCAGGAAAGAGTTCAGCTACGTGACTCAGAGGGTCGCTTCCTAACAGCCAAGGAAGAACGTAGACAATTAGAGGAATACTCCATTGAACTGTTTGGAGCAGGGGACGACTTCCCGCTCACAGGGATACAAGGCAGCCTGCACATCACCGAGCAAGAAGTTCAAGAACAGCTAGGCACTATAAAGCTTGGCAAAGCAGTTCCTAAAGAAAGTCCTCCCATAGTAGCTTGGCGCTCCCTAGGCCCCAACGCTATTCGGCTCATCTCGGACACTCTCAATAGGGAAGTCACTGCAGGAAGGCTTTCGGACAGCGTCACCTCGTCACAGATCTCTTGGCTCCCAAAGCCCCCCAAGAAGCCAGATAAGCCAACATCACTCCGTCCGATCGGGGTGATAGCACCTGAGGGCAAGGTCCTGGCAGGACTTGTGAGGCAGAGACTCAAGTCCACCCTCCATCAAGCAATGCAAGGAGTCTCTCAGTTTGGCTTCGTACCAGGTAGGGGCACAGAGGAGGCGATCTGCAAGGCCCTCACACATGTGGATCAGGCCAGGTTCAGGCAGGCCCTTACAACTAGAGCGGCTGGTAAGGGACAACAGGGGCTCAAGCTCAGGGGCAGTCTCACGATGAGCGTTGACATGAGCAAAGCTTTTGACACTGTGGACAGGCTACGATTAAGAGAAGCCCTGGAAGCTGAACAAGCAGACCCTCTTCTTATAGAGGTGGTGGGCCATCTCCACATCAAAGCCTTGTACAAGATGACAGCCAGCGATCAGAGCTTTGAGATAGCCACACGCAGGGGAATCAAGCAGGGATGCAAGCTTGCACCTTCCCTATTCGCCTTTGCATCCGGGCTTCTCTTTAGGAAGCTCTCTGGAAAAATCAGCCCCCCCGAACTAGTTAAACTTCTCACCATGTATGCGGATGATAGCTTGATTCAGTCGCATTTCGAGTCTGAGTCTGGCCTCATTACAGCACTAGGGTACTGCGACCTTCTTCTGGATCAATTGGTTGAACTTGGGTTCAAGGTCAATCCGTCCAAGTCAGCAATACTGCTGCAGCTACAAGGAGGTTCAGCCTCGACAATTAGGAAAAAGCTATTTCGCCAGGTAGATGGAGAGAAGTTTGTGGAACTCCCTTCGGGCAAGTTGATATCGCTGCGGTACCAGGTCCCATACCTGGGGGTCATTCTTTCTTATCATGACTACGAAATGAAGACCCTTAAACATCGGCTGTCATCCAGTAAGCTAGCAATGTCAGAAGTCGCCCATGCAGTTAGGAACCATCGAGTCCTATCAGACAGACGTCGTCTGTCAATTTGGACAATAACTGCGTGGGCCTCTGCTCTGTATGCCCTTCACGTGGTAGGACTGACACAGCAGGGATTGCAGAAGCTCCATTCACACATGATGTACCAACTTCGGTTTGTCCTGCGGAGCTACTCCCAGGAAACGAAGGAATCCAACCAGGAGTTACTCCGGAGAGTACGGATTCCTCACGTGAAGGAGCAGCTGCAAAAGAGGCTGACACAGTTCATTAAGAGACAGCAACACTCAGATCCTCAGCTCCTCCCACACTACAAGCTGCGCGCTGAGGCAATCAGCCAGGCTCTGGAAGGCCTTGCCATTGACTTCTCCTCGCAATCAGTAGAGGATAAGATCCTGACCTGCGGCGAGTGTGGAGCATGTCTCTCTGGTACCGGGGCACTCCGTCGCCACCTGCAGAAGGCCCACCCAGACTCGCAGCAAAGCTTGAAAGGACCCAAATTTGACCCTATTTTGCATTCAATGCCAGGGTCAGCAACTTGCATCGCCTGTAGAGCAACATTCCGAACAGTGTTCTATCTGCGCAAACACGTCGAAGCATCTACATGCCCTCGGGTAGAGCTCTTGCTTCGACAGCAGGAAGAGCTCCCTCTAGAAGCCCAGAACCGGATTTCACTTACAGAAAGTCTACAGTCTGATGCTCAGGAAAATCCAGAAGGAGCAGCTCGAAATCCGGTGTTCCATGATTACCTGATGGAGCACTGTGCACTCTGCGGTCAGGTCCTTGTTGGTCAGAAAGGAGCCAAACAGCACCTAAACAAGCAGCATCCTGAAGTGATGGCCAAGCTTGAGAAAACTCTCCAACCAAGACTTGCTCAGTTCAAGGTCTTCTTTCACAAAGGAGATAGCTGTCGTTATTGCAAACTCCGTGTGGATGCCCCGGGTAGACATGCTCAGCAGTGCGTTCCACTACTGCAGGTGCACGTACTGCAGGAGGTAGCGCGTCAGCAGCTCAGTAAGCAGCCCCGAGAATATACTCGAGCAAGGCCCACGACCTCGGCGAAGACAGCCACAAAGAAGCCCACAGATTCAATGCCAGGTATTCCCCTTCCCGAATTTAGACTGGAAGGCTTTCTCCTGCTAGCCAACACTCGCAACCACTGCTATGCCAACTCAGGTCTACAGTGTCTGCACTGGCTATCTGATCCCACAGAGGCGCCTTTTCACGAGGCATCTCGGATCAGTCTACTCGCGAGAATAACCCCTGAACACAGAGTCTTCTCGGAGCTCACCACGGGCTGGCTCTTTGACGGAGGACAGCATGATTCTGCAGAGTTCCTGCAGCAAGTGTTTCGGAATCTCTCTGCATCAAAATTTGGACAGTGGGAAACTCGAGCATCAGTTCCAGAGGGTGTGATAGTCGATGAAGAAGGGGGTTCTCCCATTCATCTCGCCACGGCGATCAAGCCCAACCTGCAGGACATGCTAGTGGCATGGTCGTCTCAGGAGCGCTCATGTGCTCTCATAGAAGCTGCACAACAGGTGTGCTTAGCCTTACCGAGATTTGCAGGTGAAGCAAAGGATCACAACTGCATTGCCATTCCACAGCAAGTTCAGATTCCTGTCTTCCTAGATCACACTTCCCGAATTTCCTTCTGTACCTACACAACTGAGGCAGTAATCATTCACCTAGGCATGGAGGCCACTAGTGGTCATTATCGAGCAGCAGTACACAAACTAGATTCTTGGTATATTGGCGATGACTCTCACCCTCCTAGCCCCTGCACCCTTGAAGATCCCCTGCTGCAACAAAATTGTTACGTCATTTTCTTAGCTCGCAGCGCCGTCTCTCACGAGCTCCACGCCGTAGACATTCACCCGAACAATGTCTCTGCAAGAGCTCTTCCAGCGAGCCTCGATGGATGAGAGCTTCTCCTCTAAAAGGGGAGAGGCCGCCCCCTCAGGAGGAGATTCTCCCCTGAAACGCCAACGCGGTGGAGTTACTCCCCAGCAGGGCGGCAAAGGACAAAAAAGAGGGGGCAGAAGCAGGGGACGAGGAAGCGGAGGTCGAGGGAGAGGAGCAGCCAGAGTGCAAAACGGGAACGGTGGAAACAATCACCAGGCACAAGGCAATGTATCGCAAGAGCTGATCAACGCAATAGCGCGGCTGGCGCTCCGACATGATGAGCAAATCACAGCGATCGCCTCGGATGTGACATTCGTCTCTTATGTCCGAACCGAAGATCACTCGATCCTACCTCATCTTTACGAGGAATCTCAGCGAGTCAAGAACAGTCCCATCGGGATTCCTCCCAGGGCAGCTTTGACCCTGAAGTTTCTCCGTGAACTCAAGGAGAGATTGGTGACTACCAGCCGTGATAAGAGCATACAGGAGCGCCTGCAGAACGATGAGCTGATGACGCAGGACGGCGAATGGCCGTTCCTGGAGTGGAGCCCCACCGATCAGAAGATGATCGAGACGGTGGAAGACCCTCTCACCACGGCTCAAGTCGTTTCAGGCCTGGGGGACGCAATCACTAGAATTTCCTCAGATCCGGAACACATCAAGCTCTTCAAAACTTCGCGGCCATTGACCGAAGGCATGACGGGAGGTCCGGTCCGAATCCAGATCCAACTGTCAACCAGGGCGGCCACATCTGAACTGCAGGAAACCTTGCAGTCCTTAATTGGCAACACTGCATTTTCGCTCATAAACGCGGATTTTCAGCGACTGGGAACTCAGCCATCGCCGCTGGTTCGTCAGATTCGCGATTTGCTCTCCTGATCTTCTCCAGAGGATAAGATCTCTTCAGCTCTGCCCCACGAGTGGGCGGGACTGGAACCAAGAGCTCAGTAGAAGCAAATCTTACGAAGAGGAGTTGCTCCCACCTAGCTCCTTGCCCTAGCATGCTCATGCTCGTGAGGAGCTTGAAGCGTCTTCGACGAATGGCGAGGAGGCCCTCCCGCGGAGCACTGCACTCATGTTGGCACCGCTTGAATTGCTGCACATGTTCCTCCATGACGAAGCTTTCAGGCTCAAAAGCTAATCAATTAGACTGTGGTTCAACTCCTCGACCATGTATGATCAGACGCCAACTCGACTGGCCATGATGCTGCTCCCGACGATAGCAGCGGTGCACTTTCTGCACCAGAAGTCCCAAGGTGTGGAGATACTCCCCTGGGCCGTGCTCACAGAGCTGCTAGAGAGAGTGAAGGGGCTTGGGCTCATCACTAAGGATGAGATCCTGAACCTTGCCGTGGAGATACTCCCGGAAGGTGGGATTCGACAGGTGCTCACACACCTCCACTCCATCTCGGGCATCGATGAATGGGGACAAATCCGGCACAGACGACGAAGAGCCCTGGTCGAACAGGGGATGCAGTACCTCTCTCTGGTTCGCATCCACGCTGGAGACCTGATTTCCCCAGCAAGCCTCGGTTACCACCGGTACGACTTGGAGATAATGGAACGAGAATCCCATATCACGGGATACATCGCCAAATATCTCCCTGCTGAGTACCAAGAGGCCTATCAAGCTGATGTGCAGACGTTGAGGTCTCAGTTTTTTGCTGAAGACGGCAAACTTAACCTGGCCTCGGCGACGTGGGAGGTATCTTACAATCACCTCATGGCCGCCACTTCCTGAGCCAAGTGAGAAGAGGAGATGCTCCCTAAGCAAGAGCTCCTGTAACAAATAGAGGAGTTTCTCCCTCGTTAGGCGTAGAGCTGGCGGAGTTACTCCCCAGGGGTTTTTGAACTAAAGAGTCACAGGTGGAGCTTCTCCCCTAGTTGGTGGAGCTTCTTCCCCAACGAGGGGTGTACAGCTGGTGGAGTCTCTCCCTAGGGTTTTTTTTTTAAAAGCTTTGAGTCGCTGCCTGCAATAATTCTGCCTGCACTGAGCCACACTGAGCCAACAGCAATCCACCATCCGTGATGCAGGTCTCCTCGTGGTGGCCTGGAGCTCAGTGGCCTAGGCCCAGCTGCCTGCTGCTTAGAAGCCAGCTTGAGCCAACAACCGCAGCTTTCTCTCAAGACTCAGCATCATGTCCAGACCTGAGTCAACACAGGATCCCTCGTTTCAAGCGGAGTACGAGGAATTCTGCCAGCGACGGATACGTGAACAACTTCCGCATGTCACGTATCGCAATTTCCTGCGCCAGTGGAGGCGCTCCGCTCGTGCTCACGGCGAAAGCTATCCTGCATATAAAGGAGTCTCTAAAGGTACTGGTGGACAGGAAGAGCTGGGAAGCGGAAAGGGTGGAGTCACTCCCCCTCCTCCTCCTTCCAAGAAAAGAAGTACAGGGCAAAGCGAGGGTGGAGATACTCCCCCAGCAGCAAAGGCCAAGAGTGGAGATCCTCCCTCGGGGGACCCAATCACGGAAGCTGCGATCAAAGTTCTTCAGTCAGCTGGTTATACGCCCTTTCCCAGTCTGATTTCAGACTGTGATGGGAACATCACTGACCTGAACAATCACCGAATTATGGTGACAGTAACTCAGCAGCTGCGAGATGGCCTCAATCAGGCGGAACGACCCTCCCCGGAGATAGCCAATGCTCTCCTGGAGACCTTCCTGGCCTCTCGCCGGGGACTTGCCAATGAGCCTCTGCAGCCGAAGCTTGGATATCCCACAGCTGAGGAGAATGGGTGGTTTCGTTTTGAGTATTCTTCACCGAACATTCTTCCTGCAGGGGACAGCGAGGTTGCGTTCCACGGCACACACCTGGAATGTTTGCATGGGATACTGGCCACAGGCAGGCTACTACCTTCGACACCTGACCTCTCCGGCACGCGAAGCTTCGAGGCACGACCAGGTGTGTATCTCCACAAGATGTCAAATAGGCATCTTGCTGCCGGTTACAGTTGTCTGGTGAGGATAGGACCTCGGCACATATTCGTGCGGCCCATGTTTGAGGTGGAGGCTGCGCACCTGGATCGCAAAAACGTGGTAAGAAAACAAACCAACTGATATACTCCTATGATGCAGTCAAAATCCGAGCGCTGCTACTGCAAATATCAACCAAGGAGACACTCACCTTAGGTGAGTACCTCCGAGAGTGGAGTGGCTTGTTGGAGATACCACTGAGACAAGCACGGGAATCCTTTTTGGCGTTGGGATACGAACTGCCTGGCGAAGCCTCGTCAAGTGGAGTCAAGGAAGGAGGAGTTGCTCCCCTTCCGGTTTGTGAGCAGGCGTCCAGCTCACAGGGTGGAGTTTCTCCCCCGACCATGGCGTCAGAGATTGACCACAGCTCAACAACGCCACGTAGCTCCACTATAGTGGCCTGGGAGGGCCAACCAGGCGATCTAGGGGACTATTGCACTGCCTCTACGAAGCCGGAGACCAGCTTCTCGTTCGAAGTCTCGAAGGCTCTAGCAGCTTCGCTCCGGCACGGACATAAACCCTACATCAGCGTCACTTCAGCTGGTTGGGCCAAATTAGAGGACGTCCTGAGATGGCCAAGAGTGCAGGCCCAGCACGCCACGGCAGGCGACCTCATGGAGGTCGTTCGGAGTAACGCAAAAGGCAGGTACGAGCTGGGCGATTGCCAAGGCCAGAAGTACATCAGGGCTCTGCAAGGACATTCTCGCTCTGATGTGGACTCCAATGAGGTGTTGGAGGAACTCACGGAGGAGATGCTCCCCAGAATGCTGTATCATGGCACATTCTGGTCCTTGTATGACTCCATACGCCAACGAGGCCTTCTGCCTCAGAACAAGATTTCCAAGGGCCGCGGCAAAGGCGGACGTGGCAGAGAGGGACGACAGCATGTTCACTTCGTCTCGGATCGGGACTATGGGAGACCTGGTGTTTCTGGATTCAGAGATAGCTCGTCGATGCTGGTAGCGGTCGATCCACGCAGAGCCATGCAGGTAGGGGTGCAATTTTTCCGTAGCAAGAACGGCGTCATTCTCACCCCTTCCGAAGTGCCCCCTTCTGTCATAGAGTACTACCAGAGCCTGAAATCAGGTACTAAGTACGGAGGCGACAACAGGCCGCTCTGATCGTGAGGACCCTCACCTAATGGTGGAGTCCCTCCCCACACTGATAATGCAGCTGCTCACGCAAAAATCTATGTTATGAGGCTGAAGGTCACTTCAATTTCATCACCAGACAGCAAGTATACCCCGAGGTCGCATGTGAAGCTCCGTGCGCAGTCGTGGGCCCGGATCTGCAAGTGAGTTGTCAGCCAAAAGTTTTCTGGAAGCTCTACTTGCCTTCTCGTACAGGCTCAACTCACCAGCTGTCTCGACTGTAGAAGCCATGCCTGAAACACCGAAGAAGAGTGGCAGCAGAGCGACCTCCCGAACCCCTCCTCCAGTGCGACGTCGGCCCCACCTATCCAGGTCGCCGCCAGCCAGTGACGCCATTCGGGAGTCCGACTCCGAAGACACAGCAGCCCCTAAAGCAGCCCCTAAAGCAGCTGGGCCTAAGGGCCCGCCGCCTCCGATGCCTGTTAACCTGTCAGGAAGTGGATCTAGCACAGATCGGACACCGGGCCCAGGTAAGGCACCTGGAGTGCCAGTGAAAGGTGGAGTCCCGGGAGGAGTTTCTCCCCTGGGACCACCGCCAAAGGCTGTGACCTCAACGATCTCCCATCCAGGGACAGGAGAGCTTCATGTCACCAGCACAAGTCCGGCAGGAGTTGCTCCGCCATCTACAAATAGCAACAACGGGCTGGAAATGGCGCCTGGCCTGCCTTTACTGAGTGTTTCATTGCCTCACCGCCTCTACTATAACATAGAGCTAGTGGTTCGTACCGAGCCTTCACAGCGAGGCTAGACACTCTCGCGAGACAGCAGTGTGCAAAATGGACGTCGCCAATCAGTCAGCGATACATTGCAAATCAGCCGGTTAACTACTTCATTAGTGCCAGAGTCTGCAGCTCGAGTCACTGAAGACACGTCCGATTCCGACTTCATTGCTTGCAGCCTTGAGGGGCGGAGCGTGTGCGAGTGCTGTGTTAAGGCACGGCTCGTCATGAAGTGACCGCGCAAGTAGCAAGCAGAGCAGCAGGTCGATCCCTCGCAAAGCGTGGACGTTAAGTTTCACCTCAGACAGTATCCTCCCGCTGCGTGTGAATGAAATGTTGTTGTTGTTGTTGTTGTTGTTGTTGTTGTTGTTGTTGTTGTTGTTGTTGTTGTTGTTGTTGTTGTTGTTGTTGTTGTTGTTGTTGTTTTTGTTTTTGTTTGGTGGTGGTGTTGGTGTTGCTTTGTTGTTGTTGTTGTTGTTGCTGTTGTTGCTGTTGTTGCTGTTGTTGTTGTTGTCGTTGGTGTTGTTTGTCGTTGCGGTTGTGGTTGCATTGTGTCTGTGGCTGTGGCCGTTGTTGTTCTTCCTCTTCTTCTGCATCTTATTTGTTCTTTTTGTGGTGAGTGTCGCCGCGTCTTCTTCTTGTTGGTCGTTGCTGCTTGGCTACCCTTGTTGTACACTGCTTGTGCTAGAGTGTAAATGACAAAGCGTCACAGTGCCAACTAGCCAACAGACGGTGGGCGGTGGCTGCAAAAAGCTTGCCGGCCCAGGGATTTAGAGAGGGCGATCTGGGAAGTGTCAACGTACGCAGCTTCCTGCCAACAGGGCATGCACAGCAGATCAAGTCAAAGTGCCCATATCGAAGGAAGCCCTTGCTCCCAGCAACGAGAAGGCAGCAGCGACTACGGGGAGGCCTGGGTTGGATTCACGGCAGTTGCCCTTTTAAGACCGTGGATCGTGCAGACACCCAAGCAAATCCGAGCCCCACCCAAACTCAAGCCTCAGAAATCAAGGCCCATGCTACTTTGAACGACATGTCGGATTGGAGCAGCGTACATCCGACCTTGTCAGGAAGACTGCGGGCAAGAAGAAGTTGGCATCGTGCCTTAGCTACTATGCTTTCGTCGCATCGCTTCTGTTGGTGAAGCCAGTCGGCTTCGGCTTGCGCATGTAGGCAGGCATGTAGGTATTTCCAGGAAGAAGCTTCCGACGTGGTGACTCCTGAGCTTTGCATGCGGTGCTGAGATAGAACAAAATGTTTCAATCTCGTTTTTTTCAGAATCTACCTAATCCCGGGACGATCGTGCCTGCGCACTGAACCTTGTCACTTGTCCTGGACATCATTCCGCACTACTAGTATCATAGAGAGAGAGAGAGAGAGAGAGATTTTCGCATGTTCGTTTCCATGGAAGTGTCGCACCACGAAAGCCCCGCATGATGCTCGAACCTGGAACAGTCTGAGCACTCTAATTCCGAGATGACAGGCAGCTTAAGTCTTTGGAGAATGCCAGAATGTCGTGGCCCCGGGAAGTTCAGAGCTGGTTCCCGCAAGACATTTCAGGACCCGGTGAGAATTCGGCTGTGCAGGATGATGAAAGAGATCTCTCACTGCCTGTACCGAAGATCGTCTAGTTTGTAGGTTTCCAGGCAACAATCCTCTTCGGTTTGTCGAAGTATCGAGTCCGAAACCACGCATAGCCGACTTCGCAGCACTTAGGATCTGCAGGGCACTTTGTGAGTAGAGCCTCCTGCTTTGGACCTGGCAAGAGTCGATCTCATCTTAAGCTGCTGTCAAGAGCCTGTGCATGCTGGCAAGTGCCAGGGTCAGTTTAGCTCGAGACAGGGAGATCTACACCTTTATCAACTTCAGGGCGCAAGGATTTGGAGATCCTGGCTATTCTGAGCCTGTGTTGTTTGTTCGTCCCGAATCTTGCCGGGAGCTATACAGCTAACGACCTTGACCAAAAAATCTAGACTACACTGGACTACACCTTGAACCCAACAAGCTCTTGACCCCAAACTCGCCGAGTACCGGTTGTCCCAGGCTTGACGCGATCCCTCGAAGAGTGCTCTTCTGTCGCATCCGAGACGCCTTCTTTGCCTTGACCTCAGGTTTTCTGGCACGGGTTCCGTGACTTCCAGAGAATACGCTCTGTCCTGAAGACGCAGAGTACATGTGCAAGAGTGCATATTTCACTACACACTTGCCGCAAAGGATTTCGTCGCTATGTGAGTTCTGAGCCTGCGAGTGTGGAAAGGAGTCTTCCTGTGTAGGTAGTTGTGCTTCAGTCGGATTGACCGTCCTATGGACTTAAGCGTGTACAGGGTTGTCAACATGAAGCCGGGAGTGTTATGCCATCACCGTGGCTTTATAAAAGACCTTGACTTGAGGGCTTTTGCAAGTCTTCCCTACGCAAGGGGAAGCAATGATTTCGATTGGGCCTGCAAAGACGGCAAGCAGTTTCGGTAGAAGGCCACAGCAACCCTCGGACTGACCAGGCAGTCTACAACCACAGCTGCCGTGTCCAGCAGGAAGGCGCAGCGACAGAGTGCTCGGTACAAGGAGCGAGTAGAGGACTTGATGCGCAGCATTGCGAAGTTCTATCTTCACATGCAAGATTGCCGGACGTAGAAGCACAACTAATAGCAGTACCAGTAGTACTTAAGCCATAATTAGCTGCGGTAGACGAAGTACGAGACGTGAGACATGGCAAGCAAAGTAGAACTGGGAACCCGGAAGAACTTTGCCAACAGCTGTCCGTTTCGGCGCCGCCATCGGCCATCGCGGCCGAAAAGGACTGCTCCCAACAGGGTGCAGAGTTTTGAACCCAAACGAATCTCCGTATACCTGCCCTGCACTATGAACAAACGAATGCAGAGAGCGAGAGAGCCCGAGACAGCGATACAAACATTGAGAGACGGAGCGAGACAGAGAGAGAGAGGATCTTGCAAGGTTCCCTGTTGCGACCGTGTTGCTTCACCGTGGCCTATACTCTAATATACCAGGGGCGAGCACAGTGGTAGAGGTAGCACTGTACAAGGCCAGCCCGTACTGTGGACCAGCATGGATGCTTTACTGTCGTCTTGCTGTTACAACACCAGGGGCGGCCACTAGTACTTGCAGTAAGACCGAGTACTTGACTCACTGCGACAGCCCGCAATATAGTCCGGCAAGGTATCGTCATGCCCGTGTTGTTTTGTCCTGCAAGGGGCAGCAGTGAAGTCTCCCGGAGCATCGAACTGACACAGCTGTACAACCCACTGCCACCGGCCCCAGGGAAACGCACAACTAACTGTGAATCCAGTCCAGTTGTATGGTAGCCATCACGAAATCATCGGGGCGCGGCGGAGCGAGACAGAACAGCTGTCCGGGGCAGCTCACAGGTGTCAACAACAACATCACCTACCCAAGGTCTTATGATGGGGATGCAGCACTAGAATCGTGCTGTCAGTCCAAGGTGATGTCAGATGCTGTTATCACAAGCCTACCACATGTAATACCATGCGTCCAGCCAACAGCGGGCCGCCCCTGGTGGGGGGCTTGCCCCTCAAGCCTAGCGAAAGAGAGAGAGAGAGAGAGAGAGAGAGTGCTAGCCCCGTAGCCATTTTGGCTCAAGTACTGCACCTTTGCTTGGGGGTGTGTGTCACCTCCTTGCATCGGGGGGCAGCTGGGGGGTTAGCTCGGACTGTTCCTCCGAGAGAGCCTTCCCAGTTGTTCCAGCGGTGCTTGAGACCAACCGTCCGCCGCCATTGGACTTAAGAGGCCCCAGTAGCCTTCGTGGAGGAACGCACAATAAAGGTGACCGGCAAGATCGTGAGCTATCTGCTGCCCGGTGACCTAGTGACTGCAAGGACATCTACCTCGGCTTGTAAACCGAGGGGGACCCAACCTTCTTCGCCATCCTCCTTTCCAGCTTTGTGGGGACGCTTCGCTCACCGAACCAGCAGACTGGGAGGGGGAGAACCACGCCTGGAAGTTCGTGACTTACCGGGACGCCGTGAAGAAATACTACCGTGGTACAGTGGAGCAATGGGTGCCAAGGGGGAGAGGCAACAGCAGACAGGCAAGAAGCAATGTCGCCTGTGTCGGCAAAGCTCCGGAATCTGCCAACAGGGGTTCAGGAAAGTACATGAACGCTCCGACCCAGCCTGTCGGTTCCACGGCAGCGGTGAGAGAGGATCGGGGAGCCGACCAGTGACGCAGGGACGGGATCCTCCACAACAAGAAGCGGGGGACGGAAGAACTCCGCTGGTCCCTTTCTCACACATGACCAGGTTCACGACCGGAGGGGGATTGGGACTTCACTTTCTACCTGGACCTCTCGATAAGTGGGGGAAGCGAGAGATCTATGAACTATGAAGATGACGGGGTGTGGATGGACGCCGAAACCAATGAGCCGCTCAACCAGAAGGATGCGGGGGAGTACGGAAAGTACCGGGACCGCTTCAAGGCACGGCGCAAGATAGCCACAACAGCGGACAGGGTCACCAAAATAGTGGACAAATACCTACCCGCACTCGCTGACGAGACGCGGGCTCACTTGATCCGCTTCCCGCAGAAGGCTGGTGCATTACTCACAAAGGCGCGCCAGATCCGAAAGAAAATGCGAAGACAGCGAAAAGTCAAGAAGAAGACGCCGAAGCAGCCGACTCCAGTACAAAGCCAAGGGGGAGAAGCAGCCACTGAAGCCGTCTTGGGAAGAGAGCACGACGTTGAGGAGGTCGACTGGGGGAGCACTGACTCGGCCACTACAAGCACACAGCCACACAACCCAGACGGGGGAGACAAGCAACATGATGAAGACGACGCCGTCATGGCACATGGCGGTCCGGCAACCACTGGAACCAACGTGGACGTGGGGGGAAGGCGCTTGGGACAGGAGAGACCGCGCACTCCCAGCCGCAGCCCGAGACGACGAGGAGGAGCCAACATGGATATGGGGGGAAAGCGCTTGGGACAAGAGCGACCGCGCACTCCCAGCCGCAGCCCGCGGCGACATGGAGGGGAGCAGCGCGTGCATCTCCAGCCGAACATGTGGTGGCAAGTTCAACAAGTACAAAGAACATATGAAGAGCAGCCGTGAGAGCAGTGAACGCCACGATGTGTAAAAAAGTTCAGTGCGCGAGGGACAGGGAACGGGGGGAGGGCACACCTGTGATTGTTTCGGTTCGTTGTTTGGTTTGGCTGCCCTGCACCTCGGTTCCCGCGTTTCTCCTTGAACCCTTACTAGGGGGACGTACAGCTTACCAGGCAGCTCGATGAAGCCGCCACTTTTTCGAACCCGGCCGGGGGATTGCACGATAGCACGCCCTTTGTAACATACTTGTCCAGTACGACTTTTGCTGAACCTTGCCATGATTTGGCGAATCCTTTCCGCCCCTTTGCAATTCGATGCACACCGTCACCCGACGAAGTCCGTTCCGCCCTCATACAATAATTCGGCATCCGTGAGAGCATGGGGGGGATCCAATTCAACCGGCTTTTCTGCTCCAACACCATGCAGCGAAACCTGCTTAGAAGGACCTAGGTATTGTCTGGTCAGCCATAGGGGCCCGGAGATGAGGCCGGGATGCGGGGTGTTCTTAGTGTTCTAGGTGGGGATCGCTGCATGAAAACCTGGAGCATATTTTGTAGTTCCCTGCCTTAATCTGGAAAGACCCCTCTACCAGCCACTCAATAATCACAGAGTGTGGCTGGGCGGGCTGAAAGCCTGGGGGGCGCTTGCGCGACCCTTACGCCCTGCAGAAAGAAAGAAAGAGTGCTAGCCAGAGAGGGGAAGAGAATGATACACAGCCAGATGCTAGCCGTCATATGTGGTGGCATGTAGACACATCTACATACATACCTACATACACACATGCGTGCCGGCAACCTACGCCTCTCCTCGCCCCTCCGTCCCCTCCCTCCCTAGCTAGCTGCTACCTATGACCTACCTACCTCCCCGCCTACCTGCCCACCTGCCGACACCACCCCTACCTACCCACCTACCGCCCGTACCGTGCCCAACATATGTACATACGTACATACGTACATACTTACGTACTTATGTACTTATGTACGTACATACAGGCAGATATTGAAAAGCAACAACGCATGCATGCATGCAACACAAATAATAAAGACTGCAGTACATTACGTCGCATTGGCGTGTATTGGGTGAATTGCATTAGGTATATGTATGTGTATCTGCAAAAATATTGCACGCATGAAGGCTATGCAGCATCCACAGTTTCACAGATGCTCACGTGTCCGGTAACACTCGTTACACATGATCAGCCTTTGCAGAAGCCAGTAGACGACCTGGTGGGTGGGTGGATGGATATGTGGATGGATTCATGGATGATTGGATAGATGCGGATACTCACACACCTGTGTTTGTAAACAGGCCCTTGTTTATCTTTTTTGTCCATTGGTGGGTACGTATGTTTGCTGTTTGCATCGTCATAACCTTGCTACTGCTCTGGCTCTATCTAGTTCTCTCCCGTCTCTTAGTTTTGCACTTGTTGCTGCATCCCCAAGGCCCCAACAAGCCCAACCCTCCCCTCCCAACCTACAAAGAAACCCTGGCCAGCACGGCAGCAGCAGCTGGAGTTGGATGCACAGGCAAAGAAATGAGCCGCTTGGGGTTTGGGCTTCGGTTCAAGACTCAGGGTTGCAGTGGTTTGTTTTTTATATGGTTATTTTGTGGCGAATTTGGATTTGGGTTGCACTTCCAGGATTTGGTTCCTAGATCCGACAGCCTTTAGGCAACATGGTTTGGGATAGTCCAGGAGCCTGAAGCAAAACAACTTATAAGTATTCCGCATGCGCCTTATTATGAACCTGAGTAGAGTACCCACGATGCCCTGCTCGAAGTATGCAGGTCATAAGTCTCAACCAGCCCATGGCTGCTCCCGCCTCCTGTTTTTACACAAGCTCTCGAGCTTTGTATGTATCTTACAGATGTGCCCACGCCCCCATGGCGCAATTTGTCATTGGACTTCTCCATGGTTGGCAGTGAATTGCTTCCTGCTTCCTTGCTTCTCGGAGGAGAGCAAATGCTGCAGAAACCTTCAGCCTCCCATCGAGCCATCTGCAGGCGGAAGCAGATCGGATCGCAGCCAGGCCCTTCTTCGCCGGGGATGGGGGGTGTGCCCAAAGCACAGACTAGGCAATTTGGATTTGAGCGAGTTGTGGGTCGTGGTTTTGAGTCCATCGTCGGCCCACAAAATTGCAGCTTGTCTTGGTTTGTGCGGCAACTTTTGAAACGCCTTCCGGATGCAGCATGGCATGAGGATTGCTCAGGAAAGCGAAAGCCAGATCTCAAGCCTTCTCAGGAGCCGCCTGGGCACTGAGCTGGATGGGCTCTCGAGGACTCCAAAGCGCCCAAAGCTCTCAGCTCTCAAGCCGCTCCGCAGCCGCTGACGCCCTAGTGACCTAGTGTCCTACGCGGGCGCCAGGTACCACCCATTCATGAACTTCTTTGCCTATTCAGCGATGCCTTTCTTGGCCGTTGTGTCTTCCTCCTCCGTTCTGGTTTCGGCACGTGTCCGTGGAGTAGAGTCTGGTCGCATGTGCTGGTGTCGCAGAAGGGAAGACGCGAGTGGCCTGGCTGGCCGCGACCTCACCTCCTATTCAGCATACGTCTTCTTTGAATGTTCTGCCGGCGAGTGAACACGGTTTGGCCAACGCCCTCCATCCCTGCCGAACTGTCGGTCACGGTGCTGAATGGCGGGTTCGGTTTGCAACGGAGCTTGTCAGCAACGAGGTTGCTTTCGATCTAGTTCCGGGCGCGACAGCCAAGAGTTCAGCATGTGAGATTTGGGTCCTCAGAGCTTGTATGCATCCCACTGCCAGAGAATCCTATGCAAGCATCCTCAAACCCGAAACTCGGGGGCCCCCAGATCCCGATAACAGCCGCAGGAGCCGCTTTGCGTCCGACAATGGGGAGACGGTGGGATTGGCACCAGCCTCGCAGTTCGTGTGCTGACAACTGCATGGGCTTCCCAGGAAACTTGGGTGGGGACCTGCTTGTGGAAACTTGTTGTTCTGGGTCCGGGGGGTTTCGGATTCATGGTCTTTCAAAACTGAAAGCTTCTAGATTTCCCCAAACCAGGTAAGCCAAGTTCCTTCCCTGCAGACCACGGACTCCTTCGAGCAACGTTTCGCTTAAAATGCCCTGCTGACGCCGCTCAGTCCAATGCCGTGATGCTTCTGCCAAGCTCCCGGGCCGGCTCCCGGCGACCTTCCAGGGTTCCCAGCCGCCAGGGCCAGGCCAGGGTCTGTCGTCGTTAGTGCTGGTTTCGCTGTTGGGATTAGAGGTCGAGGGCATGCGGGAGGTTGAGCTCTCGGGGTGTGGAGCTTCGATTCAAGGCAATTTGGGACTTGGAAGCTTTAACTCTGCGGGGCCCGGGCTGAAATAGCCAAGGCAGGAGCTCTCAGGGCTGTCCAGAGACCAAGCGGTTTCATTTGTGTTGGGCTTGCAAAACATGCAGATGTGGAGCCCGACGCCCTCAAAGCTACTCACATTTGTGCAGGCTGATGCAAGCGCGGAGGCCCGCGCCTGTTGCGCTTTGTTGCGACTCTTGTTGCTCAATGTCTTGGTGTGCTCAGCGGTGTTTTGAACAGCACTAACTGTTCATGCCAACAAGCTGCTCATAGCTCGGCGGTTTCATTTGTGTAGCAGCAGTAGCGGGCATTCCCCGTGAGAGCAACATCAACATACCCAATGTCTCGAGGGTTGGAGGGCCTCTATGCCCACTAAGACCTTGTCGCAAGGCATGTCTACTTACTTCAGTCTCTGTCAGAACGCTTCTGCGCACACGAACACCTCTGCGTGGGACTTCTGCCTTTTTTAACGAAGCTCAATGGGTCTGCCGGGGCAGGACCACTGTTCTCTTTCCCCAAAGTCCTAGTCGAGCCTCAGTTGCCAGGCATCACCAACGGAATCCTCCACAGGCGTTGCCGCATCGCAATGGAAAGAAGTGTGGGCTTTGCTGTGATGGGCACGAAGACCTTCTGGTCGAATCGCTTCAGACGCGATAGCTCTTCCCTTTTTTCTGACACCGAGTGAGCAAGAACTCATTTGCAATGTTGCTTGCACACCTGCAGTTCAGGTCGGAGATTGTTTTCAGCTTGCCTAGGCCGTCTCTGGCCTAGCTTGAGTAAATTAGATACGTGATATGCGATTTCGTCCTCGTGGTCGGTGTCCAAGCAGCTTTGCTTCCGGCTTCGGTGATTCGGTGATAGTTGATGTTTATCTCACGTTTAGATAATTGAAGTTTTGGTCTTTTTAGAACTTCTAGCAGGAGACTCGCAGAACACCAGATAGTCAATGCCGGTGTCCAGTACTTGACGCTCGATTACCGAGCCAGACACACCTTGAGCCAAGTTAGTATCTCCTCAAGACTCAGCCTCTACATCCGACGGCAGTTCGACGACGGAGTTCCACGGCGAAGAAGGCTGTGCAGAGTTGGATTCAACAGTTTCTCCCCACAAGTCTTCGTCTTCAAGTCGTGGAGATTTTGTGTGCTTTTACGTCAACGCCGGGTTTTGCTTGCCCCTCAACATCGACCCTGGGGTAATTCAGGCTTTCTTTCAAGGACGTGTTGTTTTCGTAGTCGTGGGTGTGTGTGTGTGCGTGTGTCCGTCTGTCCGTCAATCTGCCTGCATGTACGTATGTATGTGTATATGTATGTTGAACTTGGTCTCCCCAATATAGCAGCTGAAGTGAGCCCGTACAGACACAGCAGATTAGACAGAACCTGAATACATGCACTGCACCATGGTAGAAGCAGACAGATAAGCCTGTCAATGTCTGCATGCAAGCGAATACAGACTGCGTGCATTTACATACAGAGGAAGATCCCGCGACCCCATGACCCAAAACAACTGAGATACAGAGGTGTGGGCGACACTCAGCGCTAGTCTTATATTCCTTCGTCGTCTGGCCAAGATTGAAGCATGTCCTCAAAGACCAAACAGAGAGATCATTCGACACGCGGCCACTTGAAACAACACCCCGACGAAGCCCTAGATGAAGGCGTTATGTTGAAGGCGATAAGCGTTGTGTGCAGCCTTCTGAAGCCGCGTACAATGACAACGAGGTCGCTGCGGGTTTGCTGGCTCCTGGTGCCGAAGCAAAGGAGGTTCGGGCGAGAAGCGTGGCGACGATAAGCTTTTACAGAAATGATGGTAACATCAGAAGCAGACTGGCCGTTAGTGACAGTGTCCTTCGACTCACGAGCATTGACAGCTCTACTAGCAGCAGTAGTTGAGATAGCGGTGGCGTTGCGAATCAGTAGCTGTAGCGCCAGCGGTAGTCGTCGAGGTCGTTGTAGTCGTGGTCGTAGGGGAAGGAGAAGTGAGAATGGCAGTAGCAGTAGCATCATTCCCCACGCAGCGAATGTGTCCGAGACCAGCAGCTGACGACAACCGAGCAGCAGTAGCAGTAGCAGTAGCCGTAGCAGTAGCAGTAGCAGTAGCAGTAGCAGTAGCAGTAGCAGTAGCAGTAGCAGTAGCAGTAGCAGTAGCAGTAGCAGTAGCAGTAGCAGTAGCAGTAGTAGTAGTAGTAGTAGTAGTAGTAGTAGTAGTAGTAGTAGTAGTAGTAGTAGTAGTGGTGGCAGTAGGAGCACTAATAATTAAAGCAGTAGTAAAGTAGTAGCAGTCGTTGTCGTTGTAGCAGTCGTAAGTCGCAGTAGTCATAGTAGTCGCAGTGGTCGTAGTGGTCGTGGTGGTCGTAGTCATAGCAGAGGGAGCAAGTAGCAGTAGCAGTAGAAAGTCGTCGTCACCGTCGTCTTAGAAGGAATAGTAGGAGCGGTAGTTGTTGTTGCCATGCCCACCGCCCACAGGAAGAACAGTAGTACAGAGGCAAGTAATTTGAAAGTTTGCTTGTGAGGCAGTAGAATGTAGACTGAAGAGCCTCGCCTTCGATATCTAGGACAATGATAGAGTTTGCAGGTTGGGGCTTCCCCAGCCTTTGCATCGAAGGTGTTCGTCGACAGTTTTACTTTACGCCTTCTTTCGAGCCTTTGATTGCCAAGCCCATCGTGGCCTTGAGTCCCGGTGAGCTGCACATTGCTTCCATTGCTGCTCTTGCAAGGTGTATCCCAAACCCCCGAAACCCCAGGTGTTGGGAGCTTTCATGCTAAGATGCATGAGCCGGCGAGTCTGGTAACGAACTTGCCGACGCCACTGCGGCAAACCCTTGTTGAGTTCCTACCTTAGATCCTAACGAAGCCCTTGTGTTTCTCTCGCACTTGCAGTAGTACCGGCAAAACAAAGTGACAACTTGTGCGGACAGCTGCTGGTGGGGCGGCACGCGGCTGGGGGGGTGATGCCTGCCACTAGCTAGGCAGTACCTCATCTAGGTTTGCAGCGCTAATGTAACTGTTCATTTCCAGATCCGCTTGTAAACGATTTGCGATACCAGCAAGTGTCCAACAGGAAGAGGTCGTCATGCCGTCGCCTCAGTGCCAGGCTGCCAGAGTCAAAGTGCTACTGCAGATGGGTTCCCGCTACATCGCATAATCGAGCTCAGAGCAGGGAGCCCGAACTCTCCCCAAGAAGCTACATTCAACAGAAGTGGGATCGGTAAGGGCGTGAGGCTTCTGACTTCTCTTTCGGATTCGAGGTGTCGCCCTGTTTGAATTAAGAGCGGGAGCCTGAAGTTTAGAATCCGCGTGCCTACCTCCGTCAGCATTCAGCGAAATCGTCGAGAGCGGGTTAGCAGTGCTATCAAAGCCTGAGTTGCAAGCAGCAGAAGCTGAGGTTGGACGTCGAGGCGCTCTGCTCTGTTCGGCGCAGAGGGTTGTTAAGTGTTTTTTTACGACACTCTTCTGTCCTGCTGCATTGAAGTAAGCCACGGGCTGACTTGGCAGTACTCCCGTCTGCCAATACTGTCATTTCCGGATTGGCTTGACCCTGGCATTTCAGATTTAGTGCAATGGAGATTTTGCTCTTGTTATACCTGTAGGTGTGTTTGTAGTTCCTTTTTCTGGTTTCCCAATTCTTCCAAGCTGTTTCAGGTTTCCGATGGTTCTTGGTTTCCCCGAAAGTGTGGAAACCAGTTCTTTCTGAACTCTATTATGTTGGAATTATATTTATACAAAAACATGTGCTTCCATTCAAATATATAGTATATATGCATGAATGGGAAATATAACCATGTCCACGTCTGTCTGCGCCTATATAATCTAACAATATCAAGATGCATGAGGGCATATGCATGGAAACATCTGTGGCAGAAATGTGTTTCATGTTTATATTTGTCGAAATGCATCTTGTTATGAGGGAGAGTATTGCTGTAATCATTTGTATACATGGTTGCACATGAACAGTGTGATGTGCAGTTTCATGTCGCCGCTGTGCAAGCCATGTGCAGGCATGTATATGTAGGTGTTTCGCACTATGGTCTTGTCGTTTGTGAGACCACTGTTACAACGGTTTTAGGCAGAGCAGGGCACAGAGGACATGTGCATGCTGCATGACAGAATCATTGTATAGATTGTATACATGACATGTCTTCTGATGGCTGGCTGCGTCCTCTGCAGAGACGCCTGGGCCCTAGCAGTTGCCCATGCACTCACAAGTGTGCTGGATGCATGGTGCATGCACATTTGTTCGATCCTGCTGTGTGACTTGTCTATGCTGGCCATGCAGCCTTTGGCTTTGCTTTTCCATTGTTTTTGGAGTTCCCTTTTCAGTGCTGCCATGGACCAGTTCAGCATGGGAGCTGGTGCTATGCATGAGGGCGAGGAGCCAGCTGCATCACAGCTGCTGCATGAGCTGCTCCAGCATGTCGTGAAGGTGGCTTTGATTTCATCAGAGTTGGTTTGATGATACAGTGAGTGTCTGTGTACGCTGATAAGGAGTGGTTCGATTGCCCGGAGCTGCAATCCAGAGCCATGCAAGATGCTCCACTTATTCAATGGCCTGCAGATTCGAAAGGGCAGAATCGTACTCCCACAGCTCTGGGGTTGAAGCTGAATGCGGTGTCTTGGTTAAGTTCTGTGATGAATGGCTTGGGCAAATTGTGTAATGCCCTGGTTGCAGTTGAGTTGCCAAGGTGGTCCTGGCACCTCTCTGTGGGCGATGCTTGCAGCATTATGCTCTGATGTATGTTGACATCCTGACGTATGCTCTTGGCGAATTTCGGAAGCAGGTGAAGGTGGGAGAGTGATTCATGCAAGATTTGGTGTTGAATCAAGAACGGCTTTGCTCATCATGTCTTGGACCATGCAGGTCAAGCACCTGAACGTGGAGCGGTCTCAGGTGTGGTGGTATCTGTGAGTTTGGAGCGCACGTGTTGCAGCACAACGCCTTCTACATGACTTGTGCATGTGTATTCTTGCGCAGGTCAAGATCGATGCGAGCACGCTGAACCCCGATGCTCATGCCATTAAGGCCTTCCTGAACTGCCATCGCCGATGCTTGTCGAACATGTGGTGGCAATAACAGTGTGCATATATGGTTGCTTTAGCATGACAGGTGTATCCAGACTGATGTGTGTGTGGGGTGTGTATAAATATATATATATATATATTATGAAGTGCATATATATATATATATGTATATTTATATATACAAATACATGTATAGATAGGACCACAACAATAACAGCAGCGAAAACAACCGCAACAACCATCACAATAGCAGTATGAGTAACAGCAACAAAGACAGTAGCAGTAACCACAACAACATCAACAATAGCAACAACAACAACGCAAACAACAATAACAACGACATCTTCAACAACAACAACAACAACAACAATCACAACAACCTGAAAAGCATCAGCAGCAACATCAACAATAACAACAAAAACAAATGAACCACAGTGAGACACAATTGCACAGCCACATAGAAATTTAGAGATGTGTTTATACATAATACAAAGGTGCCTTTTTCATGAGAAGTTCATTGTGATTAAGACAATATATATATATATGTATATATGTATATATATATTTGTGTTATAATATATATATATATATATACATACATACATAAATACATGACTTTTCATAGGGGTTCACAATGTGTGGCCACACATGTCTATTTTTGTATGCTCATCTTGGTGTACGTATTATATATATATATATATGTATGAATGTATTTATTTATATATATATACATACATAGGTGGATGTGTGTGTGAGCTGAGTGAGTCTCTCTGTGAGATGTTTGTGTGCTGTTAGTTTACAGTGTGTTCATGCATATGCAGTCAGACATATGATTGTTGCAACTTGAATAATACCATGGTGTGCATACAGACAAATGTGTATTTATATGCATGTGTTCATGTTATGACAAGGATTTCTACATACTGGTAAGCCAACATATATGAGTATATGCAAATGCCAAAGCTGTTCATATGTGCGCAGACATGAAGTAAACAGATAGAGAAATATGTGCACCCCTATAATGATAATATACATATACATATACATATATATCTACACATAAACACATAGAAAATGCATACACATATATGTACATATACATATATATATATATATATAGAGAGAGAGAGAGAGCTCATGTGATGCAAGTGTAGATCTTGAAGTGGGCATGTTGTGGCTGCAACTGGAGTTATCGGGATTGTATAAGGCTTGGCAGATCGCTCGGAGAACCAGCGTGACCCAGATGTTCAGAAGCTGACTGTGCCTGGGCTTCATGTCTGTTAGTGACGACTTGATATGATGCTGAGCAGATTTGGGTGCATTCTTAGTTAAGGACCGTTTGCGGCAAGTCGCAGGGCAGATGGATCGTGTGGAAGTTCCATGGGTGGTGAAGCAGGTGAAAGGCAGGGGCCCAGCGGATTTGGATTTGCCTTCCCGCAGTCGTCCTGTCTTCGATGTGAAATCCTACAAGAAGAACACCAAGGGCCCAGGACGGGATAGCCAGGAGGAGACTCAGGAGTCCGAGGACATGCAAGCACTGACGGACGGGCTTGCCGTCGGTGTGTTGATGGATGCAGCGGATGCTTTGGCTGCTGAGCCGGCCGAGCCGGATGTGTTGGCTGGGCCATCAGCTGCAGATGTGCCGGTTCCAGATGCGCAGGAGTATGTGCTTCCAAGCCCACACACCTTGGAGATGCGGCAACGTGAGGAGGATGGCTCTTCGGCATTGGCTTTGCAGGATGAGGCACCTGTGGCAATGGAGACCATGCAGGAAAGGTTTGACCGCCTTTCGGGATCCTATGGGCCGAGTGCTGCTATGACCTTGTGTGGTTTGGTGGCTGAAGGTGTGCACTTTGACCCCGTGGTTGGGCGCTGGAAGGTTATCAGTGGCTTCCATTGCCCAATGATGCCAGCTCCAGTTGTGCCACCTGGGGTATGTGAGGTGGCCAATGCTGAGATGCAGGCTATCAGTGCTGCACCTGTGCAGCAGGCGATGCCCTCTAACCTGGATGATCCGATCTTTGCGACGGTCAGTGTTGACTCGAGCCCGGTTAAATCGCCCAAGGTGCCCTTGCAGGAAGGCTCTGGCATGGTTCCCTCGACGAGTCATGTGATTTCACTTAGCAGTTTTTTTGCCTGGACATGACATGTGTGCAAGTGGGTCATGGACATATATATGTTTGACTTTATGTATATAGAAAAATAGGATCTACAATATGATCCATGAGCCAATAATGCATGAAATAAGTCTTAATACAAAGCTTATTCACACATGTCTTCTACAATGCACATATTCAGGATACTATAGGTAGTAAATCCCTAGCAGGACTGATCTCAGGTGTTTCAATATGGAAGTCAAACAATTCCACCTGTGGATGCTTCGTCTTTTTCTGCTTCAGTACATACATGAACCTAATATGTATGTATAGGTATGTATATACTATATGTAGAGATAAACATATATGTTGATGAAAACTCTATATAAATACGTATGCCATGTACCTGTACATGTACTGAAGCACATATTTTCAATATAGCTATGTCTGGCTGTTTCAGCAGCATATATATATATATATAGATACATGCAGACTCGATTATCCATGTCTAGAAAAGGGTACACTAAGATCTCGAACTCATGGGTATTCTAGTCATGAAAAGCATGTCTGTATGTATTGTGCTGGATGTACCTGGTGTCACATGAGGGAAGTCGAACATGGGGAATACTTTGGCTGCTGTCATGTTGGTTGCATATAGGCTATGAGGATGTATTTTAGTTCATGTGCATGCTATCTCTGCATGATGGTATATTTGTTGGCATGTGTTTTGTGTACCTTGAGATGTGTGCCATGCTTATTACAGCATGTCCACATCTTGTGTGTGTCGGCACTCTCAGGCTCCGATGCCGTGGCGCAGGCCAAGGAGATGCTTTTGCAGAAGCTCCATGCGCAT
The DNA here is from genome assembly GCA_905221615.1 of Symbiodinium sp. CCMP2592. Taxonomy (NCBI): domain Eukaryota; class Dinophyceae; order Suessiales; family Symbiodiniaceae; genus Symbiodinium; species Symbiodinium sp. CCMP2592. Next base: position 353,675 of record CAJNDT010000002.1, read on the forward strand.
CAGCAGAGGACTGCAGCATGAATCGTTTCAGCTCTGTTGGGGAGTGGGATTGGCCAAAATTCTGCTGACCAGGCTGGAGCATGGTGGGTGCATGGATGTTGGGGATACATGCCCCATGGATATGCTTGAAGCGACGGCTTCATGGCCAGCATTTGAATTTTCTGTGAAGATTGGTGCTGCTACCGAAGTTCTGTAGTTGCAACCTAGCCAAGGAAGTCCTACAAACACAGAGGCTCTTCAATGGATCCTCCCGTGAGGTGTCATCTCTTGCAGTGCAGTGCTGAATGCCTTTTCTTAACCATACCTTACATTGCTCTGCTGTCAGGGCTTCCCGAGCTGCCTCGACCTGGAGGATTCGACACAGAAGCTGAGCCTTGCCTTTTCATCTGTGTCTGCATTGGTATCGTGGTTGTGTGTCCAAGGAGTTGGTAGAGAGCCAAATATTTGGAACATGGTGTTCAGCACAGTACATGTGACTGCCACATGTTTTACACAACTCAAGTATTCCTACAGATAAGTCTACAGGAACCATGCAAGCCCAGTTAAAGACTAATTAGTATGCTTTCCTGGTGCAGACTGCAAGAAGATACATTTATGGAGTAATAGTTTTTGAAGGTTTGCAACACCTTGAAGGGTCTAAGGTTAACACTTCATCTCTGATATGGGGCCTCTACAGTCTTCCCATATACACCTATATATGTATAAACATATATAGAAGAATGTTCATATATGTATATATGTATAACCGTATGATGCCAGATGTGCTGCAAGGGCTGCTGTGTTTGTGTGTGTGTGCTTGTGTCTCTGTCCACCACAAGAAGCTCTGACATACACAAGCTGTGACATCTGCATATATGCAGACTGTGCTGCCATCTGTGTCTCAGCAGACCTGAAGCGCAGTACATGTGTGCATGCAAGTTTGGATAATGTTGTCATATATGTGTTCAATCCAATCATGGATGGTGTGAGATTGAATAACAGTCGCACCTGTAGCCCTGTCTTTGATAGATGTCTATTCTTCATGTGTGCAACTTTACATACATGTGAGAATGTTTGCTGCTTACACATGTTGGTGCAACCACTCATGTGAACAGCAGGTGTCACCTTGCGCAGATAACAGGTACACATGTAGCTGTCTGTTAACATGTGTAAGTCATGCTTCTGTAAATACCCTGATACTTGTGTCTGTGTGCTGGCTGCCACGTATAGCTTATATCGGATTCCTAATACTACCCCATGGTATATTGATACACACATGTATCTATATACCTGTATTAATTTATATGTGTGTATAGAAACCATGTATGTCTATGTGTATATATATCAAAACATATATAAACAGACATACATCATAATATACATAAACTGGGAATGTATTCTACCTCCTCATCGGGCAATTGGGCAATGTGTGTGTGGTGTACTGTCTTTCTCAGGCGAGACCCGGTATTGGATGCAGGCTTGCTTGATGGTGAGCCATTGACCCCCACAGAGGTGGAGGTGGGTGAGGCCACGCGTTTCTGGGATGAGGAGATGCTGACGAAAGCAACCGACTGGATTGCTCAAGCTCCCGAGGCACCCTCATCATCGATTCGACGGTCTTTGGCCCAGGACTTCGATGAGCAGTACCACTTGCAGCAGAAGGCCTTGCAGAATGTTGGCTTTCTGCAGCCTGAGGAGGCTTGTGAAGAGCCTCTGCAGATGGGTCCTGCTGAGGATTCTGCAGATGCTCTGCCAGAAGGTCCAAAGGAGGCTCCAACACCTGAGGATGCTGCAGAATCTGATGGAGAAGATCTTCTCGAGACTGCAGCGGAGCCGTGTGGGCGTGAGGAGCAAAGGGCCTTGAGGAGGCAGAAGCAAGAGGAGAACAAGCAGTCCCGTGGCCGGGGCAGAGGACGAGGTCGTGGAGGCAAGCAGTCCGACATGCTGAAGCGTGGGCTTGAGGGTGAGGGCGACCCTAACGATGAGCCCAAGGCCAAGAAGGGCAGACCAGCTGCCAAAAAGGCTGCTGCGAAAAGGGTGCTGAAACGCCCAGCGGCCAAGATTCCTGAGCCTGAGGAGCCCCAGGAGCCTGAGGAGCCTGAGGAGGCTCAGCAGCAGGCCCAAGGCCCAGCTGACACGCAGCTGGAGCCATTGGGTGATGGTGAGCAGGACCTGGATGCGGATTTGGGTGCTGGTGATGAGCCCGAGGCCGACGAGAGCGAGGTCAAGGGGTCTGGCCGTGGGAAGCGCAGAACCAAGAAGACAGTGATTACGGAGGAGCACAAGAAGATCTGCAAGGAGAATCTTGGATGCAGTGAGGTCTGTGCTGTGCCCAATGTGCATATTAGTAGCATTCAATGTTCTTGGCTTATGTAAGCATTCATGGGCAATATAAAGATAAATACTGTGTAGAATTGGAATCTGATCTGTATAGTCTACAGCAGGAGATAACAATCTGACAAGCAATAGCTCCTGAGTTTTGCATACACTACTGCTTAATCATTTTCCTGTGGCATGCCTCTAACAAGCCGAACCCGAACATGTAATACATGCATATATATGCCTGGTCCATACAACATTATATATATATTATATATATTACTTTTTGTTTGTTTGTATACTTATCAACCTGTATATTCATGTTCGTACATAAATACTTGTCAAGAAAACAATGCTGCCTGCTTAGGACAATTCTCGGACTACAACCTTTGTGAACAAGTCTCTGCTGTCACCATGTGTGTTATTGCCTGTCGAGTGCATCGTCTTTGTAATCAAACAAGTTGTGGTGGCTCAAATGAAAGTGCTCATGTCCATGTGTCGATATATATGTATATATACATATATGGATATGACTACAGGAAAGGTTGCGAAGAGTAAAGCACTGATCTGCAAGTGCTCATCTGCATGCACAGGTGCATCCTGGAAGCCATGAGTGCATCGGAATGGTATATGTTCATGGTGAGTGCTGGCATGTGTGTATACACCTGAACATATATATACACTCTGCATGTGCATGATTATCTGCAGACTTTCTGTGCATGGGTATACAACCACATGAACCATTGAAGCCTTATGTCTGAGAGTTCGATAGAACTTGTTGTGGGAGTCACCTTGTAGAGTGAAACAGGTAGTATAACATGTTACACCATAACATTCTCCACATTGTCATTGTCAGTAGGTGAGCATGCTTGTAGGGCACTGCAGTGATTATACATAATAGATGTTTATGTATGTATTTATCTGTATGTGCTTCTGCATAATCATATAGACAAGCCTGTAACATAAGATGGCATGAAGATTATTTTGCCATAAAGATGACATGCATTATGTAATTCACCTAAACATATAGAAATAGATGAACATATAGAAACATATCTATATAATTACAAGTCTGTCTAGATACACATGTATCCCTGAGTCCCACAGGCATGTCACATGCATGTGTATATATAGTTATATAGGAAGACATGTGGAACTTTGTTATATAGAGAGAATGTGTGTTTTGCATGCATATATATATATATATATATGTACATTGCTGTATATACATATATGTGTGTGTCTATTTGTGTCTATAGTAATAATCTGTCTGCATGATCGGCAAATCTCCCTTCTTCCTCTGTTCTGGTCTGGTCTATGTCTGGAGGTTGATCAGGCCCGGGATCAAATACCGGCATGAGATCTACTGGACCCGGAGGACGATTGGTGTTCGGATGAAGTCCGGACCGCAGGTGTGGAGTATGTCCTTCCGCAACCTGAAGGTTGGCATCCTGGTGGCCAATGAGGTTGTGCCCTAGCTATGATTGGCAGGGTCAAATTTAAAGGCTGCCTTGACCTGGAGTTTGAGACATGGGTGTCATTGGCATGTTGCTAAGGTGAACCTTCTCGAGCAGGAGATGAACATTCATGGAGCCCAGCAGCATAATGCGGTGATGGCATACCGTGCTGAGCTTGAGGAAACTCATGGGGCTGTGTGGCCCTGATGACCACTCCGGAGGATGGCATCTTCAGGGTTCGTATGCCTTTGGATAGATCCACGTAGGAGGCTGGACGAGGCCAGCTCTGTTTTGGCAGAACATGCTTTGGGCTGAGCTTGTAGACCCAGCGACTGTCCAGTGGTCTGTTTGGTATGACCGACTGGTACCAGAGTGGATTCCATGGGCTGACCCTTGTGTGCCGCAGGGGAGTCCTCCGAAGATTTTAAATCACTTCAGCAGTGCGCGTGTGTGAGCGATGAAAATGCTATTCTCGAGGGTGCTGCGGTGCTGACATTTAGATCCATGGTCTGCTCATATGCACATGTATACTTATTGTGCTGTGGCGATGCACTGAGTACCTCAGGTCATTGTGGATGCCTCGAGGCACCAAGCGGCTGCAGCGGGCAGCATCCCAGTCGGAAGAAGGTTGGGTCGATGTGTTGATGAATCAATGGGTGCTGCCATGTATGCTGCTCTTGAAGGATTGTTGCGACGACAAGCTCTATCCGAAGGCTGGTCATGCTGGGATTGGCAGGTGGTCTGTGGTCTCCTTGCATCAACAACTGGTAGCTGAGTAACCTCAGACGTAGCCAGGGGAAATAGGATTGTACAAAGTGTCTGCTAGTACACTATCTTATGTAAGATCTCTTGTAAGTATATGGATAAGTTTTTCCTGGTTGTGGAGCATACCCGCATCTAGTGCAACATAATACAATAAAGGTGAGCATAAGACAGTGGTTCGACATGGTGCAATTGAAGTCCTTAGAACATGATAAGGCTGATAAGGTACAGTTCGTGTGTGTACATATATATATATATATTATTTATGTATATACGAATGTGCCTGCCTGTACATGCACATGTGCATGTTCATTTATCACTATTTATAAACAGAATGCTGAACATTTAGCTTGGTGTTTGAGCATGGGCTTTGACCAGCAAACATTAAAGGATTGCCCATATATATATATACCCATATGTATAGGCATTTGCATTTTTCTTCTCTGTATGTATATATCTTTATGTACATATATAGAGACACATTGGTTTGTCGATTTGTCGGATGGGTGTTTTGGTTTATGTGGAATGCATCTGTGACTCCCTCTCTCTCTCTCTCACTCTCTCTCTCTCTCTTTAGATAAATATTAGGGGAGTTTACATATCTACAAGTCTATACATATACGTATATATATATATATATCTATATACATGTACACCTTGAAAATAGGCATCGGTCAGTGTCACTTAACATATATATGTACACAAAGACAGGCATATACATATATGATGCATGCAAGCATCCAGTGATGTGATTATGATAGGACCATGCATCCACATTGATAAGGTATACTTGCTTCTCTCGACTTTTGTGGAGCCCAGGCCACACATTGGAACTAGCTTGTGGGCATGTGCAACGACTGTGTGCTTTTGCATCTACATAGATGTACAAGATGACATGGCATTGCATGGACAATTATGTGCCAGTGGTGGTGCCAGGTCCAAGTGTGGCGTCAGCTGGTCATGGACTGCCTGGTGGTTCTGGGCAGAGTGCGCCTCATGTCTTCTTGCCCAGTCTGCTGGCCAATTTGTGCATGTTGCACCTTGTTTAATCAATGTGGTTTTGGCTGTCAGTGCATGATACATATATATATATATATATGTATTGCAAGACCCGAAATATTCATGTGCAGACAAGACCTTGCATGTCTGATATGCTGAACATGTCTGCAAACTCGGCTGCCACATGTTGCACCAGTCGTGTGTGGGCTTTATCTGTCTAAGCCCAGATGAAATGGAGAGCTGCTGTGAAGGACAGGTGCAGGACTCTGATGTGCTAAGATGAACAGCAGTTGCACAGTACATACATTTCTTGACATCATTGCAAGCACTAGTTAATTCTTCCTATGTGCAGCTGCCACTTGTGTGAAGTCAATGGGTGTTACTGGAGACGAAGAAGCTTGGTTTAAGTTTCTGTCTTGCAGCATCATGGGGCAGTGGTCTGTGGATGTGCTCGTGCGCAAGATGTATACTGCCAATGTTCCATATGCCTTGTGGCTGCAAAGAGATCTTGCAGTGAGCTGTGATATTTTTAGCTGTTGCAGTCCTTTGCACTTGACTCTATAGGTGCTATGTCTCGCCATCCTTTTCGTGATGTACAATGACGACCTGGACAAGACATGGGTTGCTGGCCTGAACACTCATACTTGTCATGTGCCTGTCACTATATATACATGTTCATGGTATATGGAGGTGTTGGACTAATCATTGTATAAACATGCTAGGCAATTCTGTACAGATATATACATGGACATCAGGTACCTTGTATATATTTGACATTGTATACCATACATGTGTGAGCATGTTAAGGATGTTGCTGAAAGGGGATAGCAGTCTGGCACAGTAAATGCAGAGCAGCCAAGTTCAGGAACATATATTGCATAGTCTTTGTGGCAAAGGTGAATGCTGGATATCTACTTTTATGTGTACTTTTACCATATAAGAAGATATGTGAAGGTGTTGAAATGAAATACTACAGTCCTGCTTGTACAGGGCCTATATATGTGGATGTCCATGATGCATATCTGTCATCCACGGAACCTCTGCCTCAGGCCTTCCGATTTGGTGAGCTTTTCGCGGGTGCTGCGAATGTCACCTCTGCCATGCAGCTACATGGTTTTCCTGCTTTTAAGATGGACAGGGATTATTCCAGAGTGTTTGATTTCTTGACACCTGCAGGATATGCGTACCTGGGATTCCCATCATCAAAACTTTGTGTCATCAGTTTGATCCACTGGGTTTCAATGGCTGCTGTTTGTTAGTCCTGTCACACTTCCCTCGAGGCTGGCTCTCTTCGGTGTCTTGCGAATGGCTCCTCGAAGTGTGCTTCTCATGGCTCCAGATTGCAGCAGCTTCTCTTGGATGAGCAGTTCTTGTTCTGGCAGATATTGGTTCGCTCCAATGGGCAATACGAAGAAGGACTGGGTGGCGCGAGGGAACATGATGGCTGCGAGGTGCATCTCCACATGTTCGTGCATGACCACTGGATCCTGCATGGTAGCTAGAATCCAATGATTTGTGTCTGCCAGGGTCACACTCCTCGCTCACCTGGCAGCAGCACTCAACCACTCCTTCATCATCGAACAACCTGGCAGTGCAAAATTCGGTGACATGCCCTTTTGGAGACAATTTGTTGAGGACTACTGCTATGTGGCTTGCCAAAGACAAGTGGTGTGAGGCAGCAATAGTAGAGTTCTACTTGCATGTGTTTATTGTGGGCATATACATTGACATCTTTACATGTGCTTATCTGCGTATGCAAAGTTGTAGTTGTACACTGTGTACAATGTGATTATTGCACATGACTATCTGCAAGGATGGGTGTTGCATGTGAGCATAATATGTATTGCAAGAATATATATATATATATACATATATATATATATATATATATATATTCTTGCAATATATATATATATATATATATGTATATGTGTGTGTAGGTGTATTTTTAATGTATACTTCTGTATAATTATATGTACATCTATACATACTGCTGCAGCTGTCCATGCATGTGTAGCATGTCTGTATACTCATGTACATGTCTATATAAGCAAAGACAGTAGTACAAAAATGAACACATTACATATGTATATATCACATGAATATATATGTCTATATATATATACACATGCATGTTCATAAGTGTGTTCCACTTGTTTGGAGTGTGCATGTCTATGTGTGCAACTTTGTGTGGAAGGTTGTCCATCTATTTACAAAGAAGGAACTCAAGCCATTGTTCCCCTAGGTACCTGTGTTTCTGCACCTTGTTGCTCAGGTCTACAAGCAAAAGATTTACATGGCCATGTATGGTGGACTGAGCCTCAAGAGCACATGCTTGTGGTCCAACTCATCACACATAGCCTTTCTTGATCGGGGCCCCCCATCGAGGGTACCTGGTCTGATTGAGATGTGGACATGTGAAGGTGTTTTCCAGTAAGCAATACTGGGCATGTGCAGGTATACATGCATTGTCATCCTGTACAGGCACAGCGAGCTGCCTTGGTTCCAGTGGCGAAGTACTATGTGGATGGCAAAGGAGTCCGTAGGTCTACTGGCAAGAAGAAGGAACTTCGACAGAGCCAGAGCCGGTCTCAGCTGATGGAGATGCATGGTAGAGAAAGAGTGAACATTTGGTGTTTGCAGCTGGTGGCCATGTGTCGAGGACGTACACGCCAGCCTTCGGGAATGCCTTGGCGGACATCCTGCCCACCATGCATGAAGGCATTCGGGGCCTACGTATGGCAAATGTATCTGACCTGAATTGTCCTATTTCAACATACAGTCCTCACAGTGATACAGTGATACTGTGAAAACCTCGGCACGGTCAAACTGTCTTCACATGCACGACATCAGGTATACAAACAGGTGCCAAGTTGATGTGTATATGCATTGTATACACATCATGTGGCATGCATATGAAGTTTGTATGTCTTTATAAATATATATATATATATATATATATATATGCCAGTATACCATGTCTATATCTATATAGGCATGTATTAAGACTTTCTCTGCACAGGTGGCACTCATAAAGCTCCAATTTGTTGCACACACACCCATGTCCAGATACCTTGTGCATTCCGCACAACTCCTCAAAGTCTGTCTACAGAGGTGTGTATATATATATATATATGCTATGTGGATTCTAGATGTAAATCCCTTGCAATTCCCAACCACTTGCTGCTGAGGATGATGCTGGCATTCGGGTCACCAACTTGCTCGTTGCCATGTCAGCAGACCAGCAACTCTGGGAGGAGGCTGATATGGTCAGTGTGGTGCGGTATTTACGTGGTGCCTCATCACTAGCAGTTCCAGCTGAGATCAAGAGTGTGCTGAGCATGTGATTGTTTGAGGCAATTAAAATGCATTCTTTCTTCTGCAAGCAGGACTGATGCTAGCATGTGCAATTGGCAATGGCCGAAAAAACATCTGCAGCCAGAAGATGATCCGTCAAGATGTCCAAGCATGACCAATATGCTGCTGCTTTTGTAGCTATATGATACTGTAAACAAGGGTTTTTACTTGTTACCTAGATAAGGTGGTGACGTGCGGGCAAAAATGGTTTCCGGAAACCTGTTTTTCCCGCGGCCCTCCCGGAAAAGCATGTAAACACAAAAAAAAATAAGAAAAAAAACGCAACAGAAATAAACGCAATGCGCCAGGAAACCAGAAACTTTGCACAGGAAACCAATTTCTGCAACGCATTTGCACGCATTTTCAGCGTGCAGAAAATGCCTCAGCAACGAGGGTGAAAAAACCAGTTTAGCCCGCATTCCAACACACAACAGATTGTATTTCGAAAGAACAGCACGATGCTCAATCAACCAGTTGTGCCCGCAAGCATTTATCGAACAGCCTGCCTGTAAACCACTTCTTCCCGCAAGCAACATACCATGACGAGAACTATTTTCAACTTGCTGCTACCACACCATGAAACAAAGACTTGAAAACCAAAATTTCCCGCAAGCAACACACAATGGACAGTGCTGTGAAGCATATACTCCAAAGCACTATCATATATATTTATATAATATTAATATAGTGTTCTGTCTTTTTATGCATAAACCATTTTTGCCCGCATGCTATGTCTGATTAAGTTACATATTTTTTGATCTATTTGTTAAGAAGACGCAAGTGGTGAATACAAGTCTCCAATCAAGTCTTTTTAACCCAAGCCATGTCCAATAAGGTAAAGGAAGTGCTTGAGTAAACCGGTTTTGCCCGCAAGCCATGTTATATGTCCCAATAACATGCTGCAAAGAGGTTTCCTGGTAGACTTTTTTGGCCCACTAGCCATGTTATATATCCCAATTATATTAATAATATGGCAGAAATGCTTAAGAAAGGCCTTTTCCTAAACCGTTTTAGCCTGCAAGGCATGCTATGACAAGTTATATATTGATATATATAGAAGAATATATATAATCATATATAACAAGCTCTATAATATATATATATATATATATATATATATACAGACTGCTTGCAATCATTGCAACTGGGCTTTGTCATACAAGTGATATATACATATATATATAATTATATATACTACATGCAGATACATATATATATATATATATATCTATATAGGCATGCATGTGCTCCTTCTGTACACCAGTATAGAGTGGCTGTGCTTGCACTATATATATATATATATATGTCGAAATGGCCATTGTTGATATCGATATATACATGTGCCTCCAGGTACCGATGCGGTGGAAGTGTACAAGAGGCAGCGTGCTGCAGCAGGTGCCACCCCTTCCCTTGCTGTTGCATTTCATCTGTGCATGGGTCTGACATGTCGAACTAGCACATGTGCCCGGTAAATTGATAGATTTATGCAACAGAAGAGTCTGTTGTCTGGTTCAGGTTGTACAAAACAACATATGGTAGTGGTTTTACTTGTACATACATCTCGTGACAAGTGAGCCTTGCCCAGTCTTCTGACCAAATGAAGTACATGTCTTATTTGTTTGAATACAGAAACATACATGTAGACACACTCTGTATCAACCAGAAACCCAGCAAGTAGCTGCTCCTTCCTGTTGAAAGTACTGTTGGCACTGGGCGGATTTCATCATCATTAGCTTATGTATACATAGGCTGACCAACAAATGTGTAGATTGGTATAACAGTATACATAGAGTGCTGTATGTGTACATGTATACTGAGTGTCTGAGTGCCATGGTGGTATGGGAAACTGCTTACTTTTTTGTGCTGAAGTCATGTATACATATATATATATATACATATGTATCCAGGTCTTGTCTGCTATAGACATTATTCAGGCTTGTCTAAAGATATGTGTATACATATATACACCATGCATTGTGACTCAGTATATGGACATAAACATATATATATATATATATATATGTCATATTCAACTGTGATATATCTTCACATGTTCACAATACCGACTGCTGGTGTGCTCCATGTCTGTCATTCGGATGCAAGGTTGGGATGAGATCCATGTGCTGGTATCGCAGGATTTTGGAGCAAGGTTGATTTGGTGCCTATTTCAGCCTGCCCTGTGGAAGCCATGCATCTCCATGGTGGTTCCCGGCAATGGAGTTGTTCAAGTTTGCAGCAGGGTGCTGGGAGGCTTACAGGGCAAAACCCTTCTATTCCCTTGGGGGTTACGCCTGTGAAGGTTTCTGAACTTGCATTATGTGTTGCATGTGATGCTATATGGGGTAGCCCCATCTCCCTGTCCTCCCTGTCCTCCTATCCAAAAGCCAAGGTAAAGATCGAGGAGCAGCCCTTCTGGATCCATGCGGATGTGTTGAGGACCTTCAGCCCCAGGACCCGGTCCATGCTGTCGAATTTGCCAGACACACCACAGTCGAGGGGCATACTGCAGCAGATGTTGCAAGTGCATGGCCACTATCGTCACTTGTCTGCATGCTTTGCTGTTATCGTCATGATACCACGACATGTGGCAAGTATAACTATAATCTCACATGTGCATATCTACATATATACATAATGTTGATATTTCCATATACTGCAGAGCATGCTGTTTATTGTCCTTCACACACTCTGCAGGTAAGCTGTAGTGTTGTTATGTGTGGGCATGTCGTGTGGGAAGATAGATGTCTCATACTAGAGGTTGGTGTAGGATAGTCCACCAAGTTTACTTCTGTCGGGAATGATACTTGGTGACCTCAAGTCTTCATTCAGGGTAACACGCATCATGTTCTGTTGAAGGTTCATGTTGGGGGGGTACATAAGAAAAGGGTGCATGTGTAAGCAGGCATGCATGCAAACAAACTCTAGCAGAAAATGTGCTGTCCATCCATGTGATCTAGAAGGGAGTGGATCAGTGATGCATCTATCTGTTCAAGGGTCCCTACATGACATCATCATCGGGGTGCATGGGCTACAGGAGAAGGTGACAAGCAATGTGTACTCACATAGACGAATGGTTCAGGTTTCATGGTGTTGTGCTTGCTACCCTCCAAAGATACATGTATGTGTGTGTATATATATATATATATATATTTGGATTCAACTGCATGCCGGCAGAGCTGTTCGCCTGTTTCATGTGGCTAGCCCTGCAATAAACAACACATATGTATCGACATGTGTTTGTTTTGTGTGTGTCTCTATGTATACAAAATGTTGTATGTATCTTTGCTTACCTATAGTACAATAATACCCATGTCTACATTACATGTGTATGTGTATATGTGTATATATATACACATGTAGACAATTACACACATATATCTGTTTATGTATATATATACAAACATATGCACTTGTCGTGGGGTTTCTTGGTGGGCAAGATAAAGGGTGAGGTTCCATAGGGTCTTTCGCTGCCAAACATGATTCTGTGGGGTTCGTTCGTTTAAAAAAAAGAACATGCTGCATGGTTGCAGTGTTCCAGCTAGCCTTCGACATGAGTCCGAATATCATGCAGCAAATGCATGGCCAGTGGTCCAGTCTTCCGAAGCAGAGTACTGTAGAAGAGTTAGATGACATCCATAATCATATATATATATATACATATAGACACATGCAGATGGGCGAAAACTAGTGGTACTTACATGTGTAAGTGTGTTAGTAAGTATACATAGTATGCATGTTTACATGTCTACAGAACCATGATATATGCACATTGTCATTTGCATACATGATGGCATCTTGACTTGTGCGCTTGCTGTGTGACATTGAATTGCTTCTCCAGATCTTGGCTCTTTTCAGGTGCTGAGGCATTGGGCCCTTCGTCTCCTGTGAGGCCGAAGATGGAGGCCGATGAGTATGGGCGGCCCCCTCTGCCTCCCCCGCCTTTTCCGATGCCTCCACCTCCGGCTATAGCCACTATAGGTTGGGGTCGGGTGGTTCCACCCCCCATGAAGGTTGCACGACGAGATGTGGCCAGTGAGCAGCTGGAAGAGGCTAAGGCGCTCTTTGCTGCCAGGCGTCAAGCACTGGCAGCAGACATGGCACCGGGGACACCGGCGAAGAGCCCACCACTCAAGAGGACTCGTGTGGATGGCACCGATGCAGAGGTCCAAGCTGCTGGTGCTGTGCCCAAGTTGCCGGGCTCGGAAGGAATGGTGAAGCAGCAGGCTGCCTTCCCAAATGCTTCGCATGGGGGTGCAGGACGTCCTGCAGTGGCGAGTGATGAAGCCAAGGCTCCTTCAAAACCGCCAGCGAAAGCCCGGCCAATAAAGGCCATGGAACAGCTGCAGCAGAAGAGGGCTGCGGTGAATCCGCAGGTGGTTCATGCAGGACAGCAGCCGCAGGGCCATGGTCCGGAGCCAGTGGTGACCGGAAGGGCTGAATCGGAAAGTGAAGCTCCTGCTGCTGCTGCCTGCCCAGAACAGCCTGGGAATCCACCTGCACCTCCGCAACATGTGCAGCAGATGAGGGCTGCTGTGAATCCTGAGGTGGTTCATGCAGGACAGCAGCTGCAGGGCCATGGAGGTTTGCTACAGGCTTCTGTGGGGCAGGTTCCGAAGACACCGCCGAGAGTGCCTCAGCAGATGCCACAGGCTGGAGCGCAGCAGAGGATGCCACCACCTACAGGGCATCAGCAGATGGCACATGCCGGAGTGCAGCAGCCTATGTCGTTGCCTACAGGGTATCAGCAGATGCAACATGCTGGAGGGCAGCATACTATGTCACCGCCTGGGGGGCATCAGCAGATGATGCATGCATCACGGCAGGAAGTTCATGGACCAGCTGCTGTGCCACAGCAGAGTGTTGTGCCCAAGATGCCAGGAAGTAGTGGCAAAGAGGTTCGGGAGCAGCAGCAGCAGCAGCAAGGCATGGACAGGATGCCGCAGAGCCCCAGCATGAGCATGGTGAGCCCACACAGACAGAAGGTGTCTGTGCAAGCCCAGGCCCAAGAGACTCTGAGGATGCAGCAGCCTGGCATGCCGCAGCCTGGCATGCCGCAGCCTGGCATGCAGCAGCCTGGCATGCAGCAAGTGCCCATGCAGCACCCTGGCATGCAGCAACCGCCCATGCAGCACCCTGGCATGCAGCAAGTGCCCATGCAGCACCCTGGCATGCAGCAAGCGCCCATGCAGCAACCACCCATGCAGCAAGCGCCCATGCAGCACCGTGGCATGCAGCAACCGCCCATGCAGCAACCACCCATGCAGCAACCGCCCATGCCGCAATCGCCCATGCAGCAACCGACCATGCAGCAACCGACCATGCAGCTGCCGACCATGCAGCAACCGACCATGCAGGTGCCGACCATGCAGGTGCCGACCATGCCACAGCCGATGATGCAACCACCGGTACTACCGATGCCCACCATGCAGCTGCCGATGCAGAACCCGACCATGCTGCCCCCACACCCGGGTGTGGTGCAGCCTACCCAGCCGGGCTCTCTTGTGCCACCGACAATGTTACCGGGAATGCAGGTGCCTCCAGCGCTGCCCCAACCGACAAGGATGGGTCTTGCGATCGAGGCAGGCTTCTTCTCACTGAAGAACATGTTGGGAGATGCAGCACCAGGCAGTGGCCTGCCACCAAGCATCTTGGATCAGTATATGCATCTGGTGGAGGAGTGTGCGAAGCTCAATGCGAATGCATCGACATCTTCGACAGGCAGCCCGAGTCCGCTGACGAAGCAAGCTCCAGAACAGGTGGAGCAAAGTGTGAGCAGAGACCCAGCTTCGAGTGTCGTGAATGTGGACGAGGCAGAGAAGCAGGCGGACATCCCCACGACATCTCCGTCAGAAGACATGTCTGCAGAAGCAGCTCCCGAGAAGGGAGATGTTGAGCAGAAGTGACTCGGCCGAGCTGCTCGAAAACAGTTGTGGACTTGTGCTGCTGACCTTGTACATGTTAGTTTTATGTGCACTCTTAAAAACCATGTCATGTCTTGTGTGGTGCAGGACTTCCCACCAGCCGAAGATGAACTCGCAGACGCACCCCGATGCCTGGGGGGCCCTCTACCGCTACTGCAACGGCAGGTCTGCCAAGAACAAAGATGAGGCCGTGCGGAGCGAGATACTCGAGAAGTGGAAGCAAGGTGCACTCGTGTGTGTGTCACTTCGTCAGCCAAGTGCTTGAGATGCAGCATGAAACATGTTAGGTTGACTTGTCTCTTTCCACCCTCCTCTCCAGCTCTCTCTCTCTCTCTCTCTCTCTATATATATATATATACTCATAAATAGCCTGATCCCTATGCTATGTAACATACCCTCCAAAAGGACACATGTTTCCTGCTAAGTCCATGAAACTATACAGTTTCTTATGTCTTGCATGTCTGCTGATGGAATCTATATATATATATATATATATATATCCATATAGGTGCATGCACTCATAGACATCAAGTTATTTCTCTCTCTCTCTCTCTCTCTCTCTCTCTCTCTCTCTCTCTTTCTTTCTTTTACCCTTTCTCTCTCTCTATCTCTTTTGTCTGATGATATATACATATATGTATATGTATACATATAATTATATCTCACACCCAATGGTCTTCGGAACATATTTATGTATATTTTTCGGTCTGCATGTTATCCTACTCCACCTGTGTGTTTATGCATGTTGTTTCATGGCTCAGGAAAGTTTTGAATGATATCTATATATATATATAAAGTATACATGTTTCCATGACTGATGTGGTGTGTTTGTATGCTCATATGTTATACACGTAATAGACATAGTTTTAGACATCCATACATGTGAAGACATAACAATCTATACATGTGCCAGTGTGTGTGCAACTGCTAACTTCCTCAAGTCTTGAGGTGTTGGTGAGTGCATGTGCACCATGTTGCATTTGCATGCTGCTGTGTAACAGCACAATGATTAAACATCAATGTGATATTCTTTCCTATCTGCATATACATAAACTACTTACCACTGTGTGTGTATGCTCTTCTACACGAGAAGGTGTCTTTGTGGAGCTTCTTGCTGACATGTTGAAAGAAGCAGAAATATGAATGTAATATAGAAGAAATATATATATATATATATATATATGTATATGTATGCACATATATGTATACATTATATAGATCTATATATCTATATATATATGTATATTACGCATGTGTGTATACCTGCATGGCACTGGCCTGCCTGCACACTACAGAGGATCGGTAGTGGGGTTGTTGCAGGCAGAAGGACTGCATTGGGTCCAAAAGTAAGCAAGTATAGTTTTATGGTATGAGGCTTAATTATGTCTGTCTATGCTCGTCGGATGCAACTAAATGAGACATATGCCCATGTATATGTGTCTGAATATCTACATGTATATATACATACCTATAAAGGCATGTATTGGCCATTGAGCTTTATGGGGCATCCTTGCATACAGGTATTCTGAAAGGGAAGTGGGTGGCTCATGTGCATCCTTGTGCAGGAGGCTATATCAGGCAGAAGCTGCTCAAGGACTTCATCGAGAAATGCTACCAGCCCCACAATTCCACTGGGAATGTTGTCTTTCGTCTGCATTTGCATATGTCTCCCTTCACTGCATCAATCATGGTTTGATTCCTCGGCTGTGCTTCGATTTGAGGCTCGTCTGGAAGCTGTGTTCAAGCTCCGCCAGCTCAGCAAGGACTGGAGGAAATCCCTGAAGGGGTTCGAGTGGTTGACTCCAGCGGAGATGACCGCCCTGGGTTGGCCTGAGTGCCTGGGATTTGCACCAAATGTGTAACCGAGCTGCTGCTTCTGAGAATGGCATGTATGTGTCATCATGTGGTGTGCCTGAATCCTTGGTTGTAATTACTGTGTGTATTAGAAGCATTTATAATTTATTGGCTTTGAGGGACTGTGTGAATGTTTAGGCATGCAGATCTGATTGAAAACGGTTTCATTTATGCTCATGTGGTTCAATGGCTTCTGTCCTGTGGGCTGCATGTGCACTACCTTGTGGTCAAGAGAGAGTGCTGTGAGACTGATATTGGCTTCATGTGCCTCTTAGCCATCTAAGGAAGAAGGTGCTTGGTGCCGTAGCGCACTGCGAAAAAAACAAGCTATACAAGAAATGCCCATACGAGGGCATCAGAAAATTTCTCGTTCAGACGAGTGACAAGGTGGAGTGCTTGGGCTGCACTTCATCGTGATGAGACATGCGGCTGAGTGTTGGTGCAAGCATCTTATCCAGTTTGCATTCACATTCTGCTGGAAATTATGCCAATATTGACACATGCCCAGGCAGGGGTCGGAACGCCTTCGTGAGTTGGAAAGCATCCTCGAGTCAGCAGGTTGGTGGTTCCCCTCCAGATCATTTTTTCTGTCAGCTAGGCAGCAATGTGCAAACATGTTGTGCTAGGCACCTTTGATGAAAACTTCGACATGAGCCTGGGTGTGGGCGACCTCATTATGGAGGATGAGGATGAGAAGAAGCCCATCGACGGCAAGAAGAAGATACCTGGTGCCCTACCGGAGATCGATGGTGAGGAGACTGTTGCTGATTACCTGTCAAAGTATAAGAAGGCATGTTTGGCCAAGAAGAACCACCTCAGGGAGGTCAAGGACAAGCTCAAGGATGATGGGACGACAGGTCATGAGCCACCCGTCGGCAACTTTAAACTTACATGAGAGTCTGCTACATTCATGTAATACACACATATATATACATATATATCTATATACATATATATATATATACTCCATATGGATATGCATGGCTGTTTGCATGTACCTTAAAATTATATTTTGCCAACATGTCTACACATGTATAATGTATATACACATATATGTATATATACATGTATACATGAAAGTTTTTTTGCTTAATGATAGATTTGTCTTTGAGAGAGAAAAGGAGAGAAAGAGACACAGACACAGTGAGACAGAACATGCGATGTTTGTGTGCCTGTTCGTGCTCCCTCACTTGCAGTGTGCTGTGGAGTGACTTGTGTACACAGTTTCCCAGGGATGATCTGAAGCGCCTGGAAGATGAGATGCGCTGCTGGGCTTGCTCTAGTCATCATGCTGTTGTTGCATCAAGATGGTGATTGATTGAAAGTCTGCTGGTCATGCTCACTGAAGGTTGCCTCAACAACCTGTACCAGGGCCTCTGTGACCAGGAGTTGAAGCAGAAGCATGCGCCATGTGGCAGGAATGAAGATCTTCTCAGTTCAGGTTGCTAGGGAGTGGAGGGGAGGCTCGGATGTGTTTTGGTGTGATGGCTGAGGTCCAAGAAGGACTTCCATGACTTGACAAACCAGATCAAGGATTCCCTGCTCCGCTTCACGAATGCCGCCAATGCGTGCAGGTCTCAAGCTTAATAATTTCGTGGTGGAGTGGAAGCCATCTGGCTCCAGTGTATGCAGTTTGACTGATGCTCATTCTTTGAATGCATGAATGTGTGTTAGTGTTCTAGACATATTCACCTCTGGACATATATGTATACATATATATACACATATAAAATACATTCACTTGCATGCATCTGAGTGTGTTGACTGAGTGTATATGTATTGTTGCAGCTATACATCAAGATCTCTATGTGTAGATCTGGAACAAAAATTAAGCTTAGCAACTCTCTATACTGTGTGTGTGCTTCCGATTTCCTATATATCTACCTATGATGTGGTAATATGTGCCATATTCCTGTCCAAGGTTGGGGCTCATGGGACTGTGGAAGTGTCTTTCATGTAGTCACTGTAAATGTGTTGGCTTTCTGGTTTCAGCTAAAAGCAGGTATAATGCATAGTAAAGAAAGTCCCACGGAGATGCAGAACCTACCATGCCCATGTATGCCTTTGTATCTCTCCATATATCTCTGTATGTATATGTATACTGATATGTATATATATATATATATATGTTTTTTTGCATGCATGTCAAGAACAAGTGATGTCTGTAGAAGCTTATTCAACCCACCATGGCAACCTGTCACTGATCAGTGGGCAGGTGTGTTTGCATTGAATTGTGTTTGCTTTG
Source organism: Symbiodinium sp. CCMP2592 (assembly GCA_905221615.1). Lineage (NCBI taxonomy): Eukaryota > Dinophyceae > Suessiales > Symbiodiniaceae > Symbiodinium > Symbiodinium sp. CCMP2592. The sequence continues at coordinate 372,568 of CAJNDT010000002.1, forward strand.
CTTTTCAGGTCCTTTCTGCGCAAGACGGTGGCAAAGGGAAAGGCCAAGCCGAAGGTTCCCAAGGAAGAAGGAGCAGAACTGGATAATTGAACATGTTCGGTCTCTCTGTGCAGAATGCCAGAGTGGGCCCTGTGCAAGATCTCCTGGAGCATGCATGTGGGTAATCGGGTACACATACGGAAATGCACAACAATGAGGCTGCTGCTGCTCTCGTGGGATGGCGCATTTTTTGAAGTTCAGCTGTGTCTCTCAGTAGTGTCGCACGTCGCCGTGGCTGATGAGATGGAGAAGAAAAGATCTTGCTGAGGATAGTGCCTCTGTTGACCTGCACGACTTGTGCATGTGTGATATATGTATATATATATATACATATGTATTATGCATGTATGTATAAATAGTGTGTACCTGCATACAAGACAAGCAACGATGTCCACCCCTTTATCAGGATGCCCCGTCCTAGATGCAATATATATATATATATACATTTGTATGTATGTATATATATATATATATGCCTTTGTGACATGATTTGTGTGTATTTGTTTACATGTGCAACTGTTCTGACATTTATATGTAACATGGTCAATATATTCACACATGTGCACATCTGTGTCTATATACGTTACATATATGCATATATATATAGATATGTAAACACACCTCTGTATATACCGTACATGTGTATACACACTTATACATATATTCATACATGTATCTGTATATCTGATGTATGCATACATATATGTACACATGCAAACATAGTTTCAGGTTTCTGTATACCTATATTTGCATCGGTACATAACTTCTCAAAGCTATATATCCTTGTATGTTTGTAGTGTGCTGTATCTCCATGTTTATCTGCACCGTTATGATATATTAGTATATATCTACATGTGTATATACTGTTATTTCTATAACTATATGTTATACTTATAATATGTGCAGACATGTATATACACATAAAAGTATAACGATAGATAGATGTGTGCATACATATGTATATATATATATATATATATATATGTACACACCATTTGGATAGTGGTCTGTGTGTATGTGCTGCATATCTAGCAACACAACATACCGACCACAAATCCTGAATCACATCTGTAGAGGCACATGTGCTATCATCGAAATGCACATGTGCACACACAGCTATGAGCACATGTGTGCATATCGAATGAGTTACTTATGTTGTTGTCCATTCGATAATAAGCTCATCCTGCTTAGACATAGTTGTACATGTATGTGTACTGGACATGTGTGTATATGTGGCTTTGCCTCTCTGACCTGCTTGCCTCATGTGAGTATATATAAGTATGGATGCCTGCATATGCTAGTACATGTGCAATCTACTGAGAGAAAGAGACATGTATGTATGTAGTGCAGCAAGCTGCCCACGCAGGTGCAAAGGTCGTGGAGAATGTGCTCCAGACCTACATCGTCCTTCGGCATTGTGTGTCAACTATTATGTGTTTGTTTGAGCACAGGGTCCAGCTTATGAAAGCCTGACTTTGCTTTTTTGTCATGTGCAGATCTGCATGATGCCCAAGGCGCACAATGCTGCTGAAGCTTCGGCAATTGCATTTCAGAATGCAAACACCATGAATGAGGTGGATGTTTGGCGCAGTGCGTTCGTTCAGTTGGGACTGGCTCACCAATCGCCAAGCGACAAAGAGACTGTCTTTCTGAACAATGTTGAGGCTTTGGGGCTCACATTGACAACAAAAGTGAGCCTGAAGAATGTTGATTTCCCAGATGGAAGAAGGCTGCATCCGGTTCTTTCCTTGAGAAGCTTGGCCACGGAGATTCTACAAGATTTTCCAAAGCTGCTTATGTTTGGTCATGACTACAGGGAAATGGCACAAGTGGAAGCTGGTTTATCCGAATTTTGGGGACGATTCCGCCACACATGGCCTGACCATGATGTTTACACTACTCATGCCCAGCACTTGTCCCGCTGCATACCCTGCCGAATGCATGCTGATGAAGGGACTTCATTCCGGCGAGCTGGCATCTATCAGCAGAGTTGGGGCCCCATTATAAAGGCAGGGCCAGCAAGTGCATTGCACTGTTTCTTTTACACAGCCATGTTGGCAGATGACTACAAGGTCCATGTGGCAGCATAGCAAGTTTTTTCGTGGTTTCAGTGCTATGTGGAATGTAAATTGTGTGACTAGTGTAAGGTCGTAGCCAGCTAATTCAGGAAGACCATGTTGGCTATGGTGCAGGCAACAACACCCTGGACAGTCTCATGAGACACTTCGTGGAGGATGCGATGGACTGCTACTTGAATGGTGTGCCTTCAAGGCAGGGGCTGTTCTACATCGTGATACTCCGTCTGGAAGGAGATTTGCCAGCCCAAGCCAAACTGTCCCACTCAGGGCGCAATTATACGAATGACCCCAACCCTATATGCAGTTGGTGCCTTGCGGAGGGGAGACAGATTCCATTCGGGGATTTCAGGAGGACTGCAGCCTGGCGGGCAACGATTTCCCAGCAACCCCCTTGGATGTCGAGGAGTCCTCTTCATGATCTACCAGGAGGTGAAGATGTTAGGTTCCTCTCGAAGGACCTGTTCCACATTTCACAGTTGGGCATTACAAGGACCTGTGTTGCATCTGTGATATGCTTTTTGGTCACGATGGGCCATTTCCAACCGTTGGTTGGTGGTACATCGGTGCCGGCATGCTTGAAAGAAGCATACAAGGATTTTGGGCACTACTGCAAGGCTGTATTGCATGAAACACCGGATGTGAAAACATTTACACGTGAGAACTTGCAGTGGAAATCCAGAGCGAAGATGCCAGATACCTCTTGGTTCCTTGCCGAAATAAAGCAAAACAACTTTGTTTGTACTTGTTGTGAAAGGACACTATACAAACAATATTTCCCCCTGTTTGAACTGAGGAAAGGCTCGGACGCACGCTTGCTCACGAAATGGCTGGTAGACTATTTGTCCCGTCCATTTCTTCTTGATGAGATCTCCCAACATGTGTTTGAACTGCTCTATGCCATAGACGACTTCCATCGGTTGTGTTACAAGCAGTGCGCACGCATCTGGATGAATGAAGCACAAATGGAGGCAGCTCGCAAATCCCTGGGCCGATTCTTGGTGAACTACTCGATGGCAGCCAAGAAGTGCCATGATCGGGGGTGGTTGTTCTTTAACATCACCCCGAAATATCGTTACATGTTGCACATCGAGCACGACTTGCGGATGTCCATGGGCCATGAATGGGGTTTTAACCCCGCTTGCTTTGCCACTGAGATGGATGAAGACTACATGGGAGTGTCAAGCAGAATGTCCCGTGCTGCTCATGCACTTGGTGCTCCTCGCCGAACAGCGCAACGGTGGCTCATTTATTCCTGGTCCAAGTGGCGGCCCTGGAAGTTTCACATGTGAGCACCAGTGCTGGTGTGAAAACATGATGAGGCGAGTGTCACTTTCTGTCAAGCCAGCTATAATCTTGAACATGTTGCAGTCTTCAGGTTGTCTGCAGTTGTACGAGCTATGCATGTCTCAGGCATGGATAAAGGAACATGTATTCAAATAACTCAACAAACATCATATATGATGGCTGCAATAAACATGGACATTATAAGTGATATATTCCTGATTTCGGCTTTCATGGGTTTCATGTCGAAAACAACCCTTGGGTGGCAAAAATCGAGTTTGCTTGCAGGCCCAACAACAACAACAGCACATATCCTGTCATGTCTGTGCTTGTGATAACACGTTTACTTGTTATTCCGTTTGTTTTCAGCAAAATGCTCAACATGTAAGAAAACCACAAACAATGAAAACAACAGAAAAATCTAGAAACCAATACTTTCTGGTTTCTCGGCATAAACCAAAAAAAGAACTACAAACCCATGTCCAGGTATGTACGTAGTTATGTACGTATGTACATATGTGTCAACGTATAGGGCCAATTTGCTCAAGCTCCCCCCAAAACTAGGTTCACCAAAACCTCGCCGGCAGCGTCGTGTGCGAGTGCTAAAATGTATGGCTGTTTGTACGCATGTGGGTTTACATGTACATGTGTATGCTGGTGTGTATGTGCTTCTGTCCGTATAGGAAGATTTGTATGTAGATCAAGACCATGCAGTAGTGTCAAGCATGAGAAGTCTGAGAAGTACTCGTCTCTTACCAACACTGCCGTCACACTGCACCCCAAAGCTGACCCTACAACGATTCGCGGCAGGGGTCGGCCTTTTCCGATAATGAAAAGCAGGTATGCCCGCAACTACACGTGGCAAAACTGCACGAGCGAAGCATGTGCCCGCTACTACGCAAGCTGCAAACGCGGCTCCGTGGACCGTAGACCCAAACAGCTCGATGCTCGCAGCTGCATCTCTCTCGGTTGGATGAGGTTCAAGAAGCTCTTCGTCCACCAGGGACAGGTGGGGCCGTGCCACAGACGGAGACTGTGCAGAGCCTGGTGCGAGCTTGGGAGCTTGATTTAGCTCTACGCTCCAGTGGTAGGTTGGCAAGGAAAGTCGAGATCCACTGCGGCATGCCACATGTTTGATCAATCTAGATTACGTGACCGACAAGTCCGAGATTTTGAGTGACGACGCCGTACACCACAAAGCCCTGCGTGTAGATCTTGTACAGTAGGTATGAACTTCAAACCGTCGAACTTGGCTTCGCGTGGCAGCCTGAGCCATGACAGGCATACCTGACCTTTGATGGCAAGCCAGAGGATGATGCTGCGAGTGAAGACAGCATCGATGAGGAGCGTAATCTGGTTGCTTTTGCGGTCTTCTCAGCTCGCAGAAAGGCTTCACAAAAGGGAGCAAGAGAAGGAGAAGTCGTAGTAGGCATCGACAGCGTGTTTCAAGTTGTATATAGTCATAGTGTTTGTGCTGCTGCTGGTGGTGGTTCCATTGGCAGTGGTCGTCGCAATAGCAGTTTTACGTGCGCTGCAGCCCCTGATCAAAAAAACATTAGTCGTCGTCGTGGGAGTATCGTTAGCAGTACAAGGAGAAGGAGGAGCAGGAGAAGCAGCACTAGTAGTGAATAGTGAAGACGAAGTCCTACATAAAGTACAGCAGCTTGAAGCTTCCCAGGCCGCCCAAAAGCCGACGGAGAAACGGATGCTAGCAAACAGAGTAGCAAATAGCAGAGCTGCAGTTTTCCGGTGTTTTCGGACATTGGGGTCGTGAGCCCAGAGCTTCGACCTCGGCATCGTCAGACCTCTATAGGGGTTGTAGAATCGTAGAATTCGCCGGACATTGAACCAAGTCCCAGGGGTTGACAGAATGACCTTCGCTCAGGAGATTTGTCCACCGGAGTCCTTGGTGAAGGCTGCTGCGAGTTTCCTGCGTCCTGAACCTGGGTTCCAAATGCTTCTGCGAATCCCTAGCCCCCCGAAAATGGGCCAATGCCGCTCAAAAAGCCCAGAGAAACATAACTCTCTGTCTGATTGGGAGACTGTGTCTCGCAGTCGGAACGACTACTTAGATATAGTTTTTCATTTTTGGTTATTATCATCCCTAAGAAACAGCTAAAATTATAATTTGTGCAAGGGTTCTAAGTTCAGTATAGATTAACCTCTCCCGCAGAGAGTTGCACATGTTGAATCCTTGCCGTGTTTCACGGGGGAGGGTGTATGGGCACGTCTGAACCTGTTCCGTAGTCGTAAGCTTCAGAGGTTGAGAATGCCTAGGATTGAGTGAAGTCAGTGAAGGATCTAAAGCTAAGACGATGCCTGCTGCCTGCCAGGAGGTGCAGGAGCGTCTTCAGCTGCCTTCTTTGGTCCTTGCCTCGTATTTCGACCTTTGAACGCTGCGGTAGTCCTGCCTTGCAACAAGTGAACGATTCAAAAGTACAATAAGGAATCCCCCAAGATACAGTAAGGCCTTGATTGACAAAACCCCACAAGAGCATGCATGCTCTTCCCACAGGGATCCCTGAATTTCTCAAGCCTCCATTGGATGCATTTCGAATTCCATACAGCTTGCAGAGTGGAGTGTGCTTGGATCGGTCTGGTACTCATTCAAGATGGTGGAGGAGACTCTTTTGGTAATAGGAGCAGGATGAAGCAGAGCGCATGCCCGCAGTTGCCTGGCCTGGGGCTTGAGATGCACCAACCGCGCAGTTCAGGAGTGAATTATAGCGGCCTTCATTCTTAGAGCGGGGTTGTGACGTATATTACAGCACAAGCAGGATAAGGAAGCCCAAGGAATAATATGGGTAATTGCTCTCCCTGCACGGTTCCACCTAAGGAAGAGCTGGAGGACGAAGAGCGTCGCTGCAGCCCAAGACAATGCTGAAGCAAGGGGAAGGGGTCCGGGGTTATGGAGAGCACGTATCACGCTACATGGGAAAGGACATCCATTTAACGAGCGTTTCACTGTTGTTTGTTGTTCGGGCTTAGCCGCTGATCCCTTGTAGGTATCGGCTTGGGGCAACCTCGCGAAAACAACTTGAAAACACGAGGTTCAATCACCTTCATACCGCAACCACAAAGACCGTCACACTCCGAATGCGAAGGCCCTACGGACTGTTAAAGTCTGGACCCCAGACCCTAGGCCCCTGCTCGGAGTTTAGGCTTGTGACGAAAATGTCAGTCTCATGGTAGTTTGAAACAGGTGCAAACACTAAAGTGTGTTGCTTCTTCTTGTCAATTCTTGTGGCATATGCCCTGAAAGCAGATCTGCACCCTAAACCCAAGTGTGCCGCTCAAACCTCATTTGACACCAAGCAGTCATCTAGGTGAATCAACCTGATGACGGTTAACGCAACTCGCTTGTATCGTCTTCAAAGCTTGCCAGGCATAGTTGGAGTGTGGGCGTCACAAAAACAACAAAGGGAATGAATGCCGCCAGCGCGAAGGACGGAAACGATCGCAGCCTTCCTCGAGCAGCGAGTGGGGTGCTTGTATCGCTGTTCCTTCGATCTGAGTGTCTGACAGTGCCAGGAAAGATACAGGAGATTCCCTTGTAAGGAGCAGCGTTCCAATGTTCATTGGTTCATTGACTCCTGACAAGAACAGAGTGTATATGCACATGTATGTGCACACACCTGTATTTTATATTATATAAAGATATAAGGTAGTCTCCCAAGAATATTGGGTCAAGAGGCTCTCGTTTGAGGTTTTCAGATGGTTGCTTCGAAGCGAAGGACGCTTGGGTTAGGGACCAGGGTTTCCGGTGATGAGACTCGGTTCTGTTTCCTATCATAGTGGGCATAGATAACCATGAGTATAAACACAGCGAGCTATCGTGTGAGCATGTACGCTAGCAGGGCTTTTAGGTCGTTTGGGCTCAAGGGCTTCAGTGTTTCGTTTAAGGCTTCGTTGGCTAAGGCTTTGAGTTGATGCTGCGTGTCGGCTTCAGACAAAGGTGTGGATCCGGAGACAACCCATGGAGCCACCGCTATAACGCCTCCGAATGTCCGAACCCATGAACTCGGAGCCCTCAAGCCTTAAAGCTCTAAAACCCTATGTCCGAGTGTGAGCGCCGAAAACCCTAAACCCTAACCCTTGAAGTCCAGAGTCCATGGCACCTCCGAGGCTTCGAGACAACTTGAGGGCTTTCCTTTTGGTCAACTTAAGGAGCTCGAGACCTAGCGGCTGAAGCCCTGCCCACTCAAAAATTGAAGCAGGCCCCGAACTCCTGCCATCCGACCTCTTCCCTTCGGCCACGTCGAAGTTTGGAGTAGATGTGAGCCTTCAATCTCCATGTCACCAGATCCGAAGTCGAGGTATGAGCAACCCTGAGCTCAACACGGTGCGATCGACAACCTCAGAAACACATAAGATACACCTTCAGCCTAAGAGAAACACAAGAGGGATCTCCAGTATTATGAGATACCTCTCAAAACCACCGAAGTTTGTGAGGAACTTCCCCCCCCCCCCCCGCAGTGTGCATGCTGTTGGACGAGGTCGGCGAAGCGACGCAAGCGAAGGCGATGGCATTCCGATCCCAGGGTTGAAGATTCAGGGCTTCAGGGTTAGGCGGAAGAGCGGCGCACTACCAGACGTCCTTTCAAGCAGGCCTGCAGCAAAAAGGGCTTTAGGGTTTAGGTTTTGGGATTAGAGCCTGGGTTCAAAAGGTTAAATTAAAGAGGCTTTGGGAGTCGAGACCTATGGTCGTAGTTGCGACTTTTCCTAACATGCGAGTGGTATGTCACATATACATGTCATCATGTGTCCCGAAGTGGGTAGCAGTATAGCGACTCTGAGCCTCGAACCATTACTTTGCTGCACTCCATTCCGAAATTCCCAGGCAGCGGGGTGCCGGAATCCACAAGTAACGGTGTAGGGTTTAGGGTTTAGCCAGTTGTTGTTTTCCATCGTCGACGTCCAGTTTTCAGCACGCTCAGAGGCTTTGGGTTGAGGGCTCCGGGAGGCCCCTGAAAGAAAGCCAGTGTCGTCTGGTTGAAAAAACGAAGCCGACAAACCCCGGAGCCAAAGCCCCAACCCAAATAAAGATGCCTGGATCAAATATGGACCCAACTAAGCCAAACCCCTGCGCAGGCGCAACGACAAAAAAAACTAATTATAGATGAGCAATGCCTTGAACCCTTCCGAGAAGCCGACAACAATCCTTGTAGACCTAGTGTAAGATTCCTAAACAGTTCCCCCGAAATCCCAAAACACCCAAAGCCCGGAGAAATATTTGGCCCCGAGAGGCGCGAAGAGGAGGACCTGACATCCTGTAGTATGCTCCACTGTTCTGCTCTAGAGCCCTCAAGGTGTGTAGAACTTCAAGGGCCTGGCAAGCAACCTGAACCTTACACTTTCAACCTTCCAAATCCTTCAGCCCTGTATAAAGCCGTAGAATACGAGACTGAATTTTCCAGGCAAGACACCGCATGCATCGGCGCGCCATTCTCTGCTTAATGTCACTTCCTGGTAGAGAACCAAACTTCAGGAGTGTGCGGTTTGAATTGGTTGAGGGGCTGACTGCAGAAGGACTTCTGGCACGAAGGCTGACCAGCACCAGCCCCCCACCCCCCCCCCCCCCGAAACTACCCGAAGTGGCTGAGGCAACATCGCTCGAATAGGATGCTGGTGGTTTGTTTCCAAAACAGGCTCGATCAGCAACCAACTTATGCCTCACACGCAGGGCGTCTCGCGCATGATCGGCAGGAGATCTAGATGACTTCTACACAAACAAGCATCCTGCTAAACCTGGCCTTTGCATGCAATATAGCCCTATCGAACTGCGTAACCCAAAGACTCAATTCCTAAACCCTGCCCCATTATCCCTAAAATCCTTCGTGCGAGTGTCAAGCCCTAACCCCCGAAACCCTGGCGCTGCAAAGCCTTCCCCTACCCTATAATGGGGCTATATAATGGGTATATAATGGCTACATAAAGGGTATATGCCTAGGGGTCCTTATTAAGGGTCCCTTCTTGCAGGAGGCGGCGAAATCCGAGAGGCTTTGGCTGACGAGTTGTTTGTTTTGCTTTGCTAGGGTTTAGGGTTTGGGGTGGCAGGTTTGGGGGGCTTGGGCTACCGGAGTTTGGGGCTTGGGGGCGGCAGAGGCTCTCGAATGAACGAGGTGAGAGCCCGGGTGCCGGAGTATTGAAATCACAGCTTTGTTGGTTTGATGCCTCCGAGTTTGAGTAGGGCACCGTACCCTGCAGGTTAGGAGGCTGAAGTCCAAGTCCAGTGTATTGTTCATGTGTTTTCGTTATTGCTCTAGTTCTTATGACTATTATTATTGTTCTTGATAGTATTGTTATTATAGTTATTGTGATCATCGACGGTTCTTGGATATGCAGGGCTACTAGATGACAGATCTGGAACAACATGTAACAACATGCTGCTCTTCCTCGCGGTCATGCGGGGTGTAAGGTGGGGGCTTTAGGACACCGGGCATTACGATTGTTTGGGTTGTGCTTTGGGAAAACTTTTAATTTCCCTTATTTCCTTATAAATAGGGAAGCTAATCTAATCATAGATAATTTTCAAAGGGTTTAAAGCACAACCCAGTTGCACTGGAACCTGTACCCGTGAATTTTCGGAGCTGCGTGTGCTTAATCGCGAAGTCTTATCCCTGAGCCCTCGGCCCACGAATGATTGTGTTTCTGACATGGACCTATGTAAGCCCCATAGAGCCTAGACTCTGTACACCTTCAGTTGAGGTCTATAGTCTGTAGAGACTATATAGACTCCAAACCAATCGCTGTATGCCAGGGCCGCCAGCAAAGGTGGCAAAGGTGCCAGTGCCTATGATTCGCTGCTCTTGCCTTGCTGAGAGTTTAGGGCACAGGGTCTGCACATAATATGGGGGTCTTCATGATTGGAATTGGGCTTGGGGCTTATCCTACTATGATTAACTTAGAGGAATTACTTGCTCTTGATAATCTGTGTTGTATGCTCTTCGAAGTACGTTCGCAGCCCTGAGTTCCGAAAATCATGACGCCTTCTGATGACCCTAAATCAGAAAGCCTGCCAGGCCTCGAAGCGATTGTTCAGAAAGCACCATGTGGGAGTGAAGCACCGTAGCTCCATGACGCCGCCGCTACAGCTCCTCCGAAAGTGGCCCACCGACCACCAGAAATGCACTTGACAGGCTCAGACCATATACAGAAGTTTGGATGCTTGTTGATGTTGACGTAGATTCTTGAGGCGCGGTCTAGGTGATTGGAACAAAGTACTCACGCTTTGCACAGGCGCGTCGTGCAGCGAGCCGTCAAGTGCAGTGTGGTTGGTGTGCCTTAGGTCTCGAGAGGGGGTGCCCTTTTCTTCTCTCAAAGTTTATTCACGGCTTTCTGAGTGAGCCATGTCCGCTCTTTCTCTTTCCGTGCTGACTCCATGCAGCTCAGTGGAGCCATCGAGTCATGGGTGGACGGATTCCGAAGATGATCAGGAGCTCAGGGTGTCAAGTTCGTGCGAAGTCCTCCGAAACGGCCCCGAGTCTTTGAAACTCTGAAGTCTAACGTCGCTGACTTAACTGAGACCGCCCGACAACCAAGGGATGCTCCGGACGAGAACTCCGGAACTGTGCCTGGAAATGACACAAAACGAACGACCTGCATGCCTTTCCTTTCGGAAAAGACGAAGATTCTGGTACTTCATCTCATTATAAACAAAGATATGAATATACTTATTCGGATTCCTTGGAATATATACAGATATCTTCAATTCTTGCACCATCAAGCCATCATAAGACCTGGAAGAGGCCCTAAACTAAACCCTTATTTAAAAAAATAGCCAGTCGGAAGCAACACCTCATGTAGCCGTGCCTGCCTATGTGCGAGTGTGCGAGTCGAATGAGAACCTAACCCCCATAAAGAAAAAACTATATAACTCCAAAACCCTATCAAAACCCTATTAAAACCCTAGAACCCTAACCCCTATGAACCCTAACCCCTATTAAAAAACACCTATGTCCCCCAAAACTCTATAAAAACCCTATAAAACCCTAGTCGGAAGGAGCTGGAAGTCGTCATCACCTGCGGCTCCTCATCTCCTGACTCGGACACCGACTCCACCCAAACGACGGCGCTCTCCTTTGAACCTCCTGAGTCCCAGACTTCTGAGAAAAGGCAGCCTCTTGGCAAAGCTCATAGGATGTGATAGGTCCTAGGGTTCAGCCTTTATCGGGATTTAATTATGGTGTTAAGGAGTCAAGAGTTTAGAGGGGTCTCCATAGGAGTTCCTTGAAGGGTTCCAGAATAGTTTGGGGATATTTTAGGTTTAATTTTAGCATGATAAGGGTTCGGGAAGTTTGGGGTTTAGGGTTTCGACTAGGCAGCAGAAGATATACAGGGTTTAGGCCTGAGTTGGGTCGAGGGTTTAGGGTGCTTCTGGTGTTCACGGGTTGGTGGAGTTTGGGTGGTTAGGGTTGGAAAGGTTGCAGCTTCCGAACAGTCGATCATGCAGTCAAAGAGGTGCTAGCTTGACGCTTCTCTGATCGCGGCTGCCTGAATCGGCGGATTTTCTGTTGGATGTTCAATACCGGGACTTTACTACTTCAGAACTCGCAAGTGTACCGTAGTCCTTAAAAATCCTGCATCAGCCACCAGCACCTCATTCTTCTTCGACGCATCATTCAGAAACCAGAGGTTTGCATGGCTCCTGGTTTCGAGGTGAAAGCTCTGCCCCAAATACGGAGCGTCGAATGTTTAGAGGGCTCTACCATGGGCCCCTGCTCCTTAATTGTTCATAGTTCATAGCGGAAAGATGCCCAACAACTGTTAACAAGTACTTGAGGCCGTCAATTATTCCCCACCCTAAACCCCTTAAACCCTAAACCCTTAAACCCTAAGGCCAAGGCCCTTAAACCCTAAACTCTAGGTTTTGCTGCAAGCTCCTTGTGCCCTCGCACTACGCCGGCCCCATCCTGGGGCGTGGTGGTCGGAACCTGCTGGCCGTGGAGACTCTCGGCTCTCGACTGCTGGAGGTTAATAAAAGGGGCCTAAATAATTACTAATACTATTTTGGGGGTTCCTTGTTAATAATTGTAGTATGTAAGGGGCCGCAAAACCGACCTTATTCAATTTATGAAGGCCCCTATATTGAGGGTTTGGGGTCGTAACGACGAGTGTCTTTAGGCCCAGGCTTCAGGGTGTCAGGGGCTAGATGACGGATGGTTACAGTTTCATGTTCTGGTCGTGTGATGCACCAGCTGCAGATCTCCTTGTGTAATGACATTCCGAGCACTTGACCGTCTTTCGAGGGGACTCTCGTTCCGGTTGGGTGTAGGGTTTAGGGTAGATTCAGACTGCGTACATGCAGGCATTTGACAACCCCTACTACAACCTGTCAAGAACTCCTTGGTGGTTGCAAGCGGGGGCCCAGGAAGCACACCAACACCAGCGTTCACATTTCTCCTGCTGGTGTCTTCTTCCCGGGCACAGAGGCTTGCTGTTCAGCTTCTCAGGGTTTTGAGTTCCGCTTGCCCAGAAGCTCTGGTTGTTCAAGCAAGTGGGCGTGTCCGACAACCATTTTACGGTCTAAATTCTAGTTGCATGCACATTTTTCGCATGCGTCACGCTGCCTTCATGTTGAGATTTCACTTTGGCTATGCCTTGCGATTCGAAAACTGTGAAGCAGGATCGGATGCTTATGATTTTTGCGGAGACCCTGGCGAGCTTGGTCACCTGCATGGAGATGGTTGTGAGCCTTGGCTCGACTTAGGGACCATGTCACGTCTGCGCTGGAAACTAGACCCGCGATGCAATAAGGACTAGCAACAGCAACAGCAGCAGCTACATTTACAAACACAACATCTGCAACAACCACAACAGCCACAATAACCACAGCAACAGCAGCAGCGGCGGTGGCAGCAGCAGCCGTGGCAGCAGCAACAACGGCAAAAGCCTTCCACGATCTTGACTACTTTGCTGCTTTTTGCTGCTTCTCCTTCAGCATTTTCCTCTTGGCATGCACGGCATACACCAAGAATGTGCGGCATTGTCTCTATGGACCCTTATGGCCGACTCTCATATGGACTTGAACCCTAGGGTCCTAGGAACTGTCCTCAAGCGCGTACAGTACTGGTTGGAAGCATCCAAGAGAACGCTGAACATGCCAGTGGGCCAACACCGGAAGTCACTTACGAATCCCGCCTTGGATTCCCTAGTTTGGCGGTGAAATCATGTCGTTTAGGCAGCAGATGCGTGGTCCTGGTGAGCGGCAGAAGCAGCACGTCGTCTCCAAGCTGGTGGTCCCGAACTCTTCCGTGAGCTTCATGTCTGCCTAGCAAGAACTTTAAATTTCCTAGACCCTGGACATATATGGGTGGTTGTCAATATTATCCCTTTTGGGGGTCCTTATTATAATACGGCACCCAATATTTAAGGTACCCCAAAACGGGACCCTATTTTCGACAACCACCCATATATGGTCTTGGCTTGGGGTTTGGGCTCCACAGTTCATGCTGGCAGGGTGGTTCAACCTATATCTGCAGGTAGGCGCAACTACTGTAGCGGTTTGCACCCATGTTGAATACCTTGGACAGGCAGATGCGTCGTTACCATCCCTAAAGGGGGCCACACTGTGGATCTGAATTTGTAGTTCACTGCTTCTGGTCTAACTTCTCTAGTCGAAACTGTCATGACAGGCGCGGAACTGTGTAAACCGCTGCTTCTGGGAGCACGGCAGCAGGTTCTAGGTTTTTTAAAAAGAGCTTAAAAACCTACATTTTTACAAAACCTACGCAGGAGGAGACCTGGAGGTTCTTCTAACCTAACACCCCTGAGCCCTAAGCCTTGCCAATACAGGGGGCCTCAAGAGTTGCCAAGACTATTTTAGGGGTTCCGTATTATACTTATAGTAAAATGGGCCCCCAAAACCCTATTCTGATTAGTAAGGCCCCTATATTACCCCCACGCCTGAAAATGAAAACGCGACAGCAGATGAAGCCCCGATGGAGAATCCTACATGCTCAATCAGGCAAGATCATCGGGCGTCGAGGTGCACCCGGCGGCAGGTTGACTTCTGTCGCATCGTGTGCTACTGACGCGAAATGACCATACTGTAGCGCCTGGAGCATGTACGTTCTAGTTGCGAGATCTTTTTCTGTGAAGTCCACAAGCTTACTTCTCAGGCTTTGGCCCCAGGCAGCCCGTGTCATGTACCATAGCTCCGCTGGACGTCGATGACCTAGTTCTTGAGGTTGTCTTGTGCTGCTTCGTCATGTCCCTGTTTCCGTCGGGGCAGGGACTTCCTCAGATCTTCGAAACGGTCTCCTGTGTCTAAGGCTGAAATCCGATGGTCCATCTATCTTTGTTTACGGTCTCTTGTCTTATTGCGTTTTCATCTCCCGACATGAAGGCGACCTCCTGAAACGTGTTTTTGTCCCACAGGATGAGGGGCTCATGTCTGCCGAGCTTTCGTGCTGGCGTGCGTTTCACAACATTTGAGACGTTCCTGCAAGCACCTAACCCTATGCAGCTAACCAGGCTCAAAGCAACAGACACCGACAGGGTATCATTGTCAACCAGGCGCTATCTACGGCACATACTGAGCGAGTATTCCTACAAGAACAGGGCCTGCAAAAGGGCTCATGCTGCTGAAACTGTTTCCAAGCCCGCCCTCCACCTATAGTCTCCATTGTGGTTCCTTTTTGGGGTTACCTTATAGGATCCTAATTATATGTTTGGTTAAACCAAAAAAAGGAACTACAATGGAGACTATAGGTAGACATGCCGAGCCCAGCCAGGCTGCCATCTGCAACAGGTCAAGGAGTCAACTGGCTGCCGCGTCAGCATCAGCCAGCGAAGCTAGGCTTTAGAATGCTCCACTTGGGTAGCTTGCATGCGGTCTCTGGTTGTTGGCTGAAGTCAGGGTTCCAGGCACGGTGGTGATCGAGATGCCGCGACATTCTTCCAGGTGCGATGGTAGTAAACTGCCACATCAAGATAGTATAGCACTCGGGCAATCAATCTCTCTCTCTATGTTTTTTTTTTTGCGGATTTCGCATGCTGCAGCTGCCCGTATGCATCCGTCCAGTGCTGTCCCGTATGCATCCGTCCAGTGCTGTGCCAGCGCTCAGGAAACGAAGGCATCCAAGAGAGAGTGGCATCTCGATGCAAGCCCCAGGAAATAATGGGGACGTCTGTCATAGGTGTGACAATATTCTCTTCTTGCCCTGGGCTTGGGAAAGGCTGTGACTAGATGTTCTGGCCAGCTGTCTTTCGGAGCATCTGGTCGTCAGGTCTGCCCTTAGGCGATCTTCAGAGCGGAAGCATAAGGTTTGCGACAGGGCGAGGGGAGGCTGTTCCTCCCTGATTTCTTGGGATCCTGAAGGCATTGATGTAACGTTTTGGATAGTCATCGCAGCTCCATGCGGCTGACACTGAGGTGTTGCTGGGCGGAGATGGTACGTCACGGTTAAGCGCGGCAGCGATGATTTTGACGCTTGCCTCTTGTTTCTGCATCCCCAGATTGCATGGGAACTTACTCTCAGGCAGAACAAGCTACTGGGAACTAGCGTAGTGCAAGTGGATGACGAGTTCGTATGGCAGTGCTGCAGTATGGTAATGAGGGGAGTCTCTGGCAAGGGAAGAAGGGAATGATGGAGTGACCACAATGATAGAATGTCTTGAGTGGTTCGGTGCAAGACTGCCCTTGTCGTGGCAGATCTTCAATGGGTATTTGTTGCGCTTGTTTTTATTTCTACGATTGTCCGTTCATTACGTCTTGCTGTGGCGCTTTGTTGCAGCCTTTGTCATATGGTTAAGGTCGTCAGCATTATGTCATGCAGTGATGACTAGCAGTGGCGATGACTACCCGGAAAATGGGTCGGCATAGTTCAAGTCAGTACTACTGCGCTTGCCCGCTGAGTGAAAGTAGTTCACGAGATGGCACGCGCTGTAGAAGCGAGGCTACAACTGTCGCATGCCTGGGTGCGTACCAGGTCATAGGTCTCTCAAACCCTATAAACCCTAAACCCTAAGGGTTTAGGGTTTAGGGATGTCCGGAGATTCAATAGAACATGTTTTGATTTTCAATTTACTACATGCTTGGTTCCTCTCGACAGCGGTCCCGTTGGCAATGAACTGCACAAAGCAGGTCCCTGGGACATGCTAGGCAACGCAAGGTGCACGTCTTCATTCTCGATGCTGTACGGAAGAACTCGCTACAGAGGCCCGCGCGTATCGCAAGACGAAGCCGCGAGTCCTTGGCGACATCTCACCGGCTGTTATAAATGCGCCACCTCAGTGTCTTCGCCCAACAAACAGGCTGCAAGGAACTTTGGCTGGCAGATGCTGGCAGCATTAGCAAATGTCCACAAGACGGTCGTCAGAGCTACATTTTTCTGCTCAGAACAAACAAGCTCGCAGGCAAAGGGGTTCGAGGCAATGTGCCAGAAGCCTGAGTCTGTGCTGATGACCGGTGAAAAACGATAACTTTGTAGATTGTAAAGGC
This sequence comes from Symbiodinium sp. CCMP2592, assembly GCA_905221615.1. Taxonomy (NCBI): domain Eukaryota; class Dinophyceae; order Suessiales; family Symbiodiniaceae; genus Symbiodinium; species Symbiodinium sp. CCMP2592. The sequence goes on from CAJNDT010000002.1 coordinate 389,410, forward strand.
TCCAAGAGTGGCACTATTTGTGCTCGGCCCGAATAGAAAGAACCCATGCAGCCACGATTCAAGATTGAAGCTTCCCTGATTGCGACTGCATGGTCTTGCTGGGTGTGGCCCAGGAATCGTCGTGCTTAGGTCTACCCTACGAGTCTTGTTGGATTGTGACGGGGAGCTGAGTTGGGGCTGAGCAAGGTATCACCGTGCTTGAGCCAAGCAACCACTTGATTGACGTGTGTTGAGCTTGGCTGCAGTCAGGACGTGCGTCCAAGAAGATCCACACCTTCATGAGCAGCCATTCTGCAACGTACTAGCTGGTGGGAGCGTTGAAGGTCGGAAGGCCCTTTTGCTTTCAAAGAGCTGCAGTAGCGGCGGCAGCACCAAAGCAACAGCACCAGCACCAGCAGCAACATTCTCCACACCACCACCACCAGCAACAGCAAGAACAACAAGAACAACAACTGTGACAGCAACAGCAACAGCAACCACAACACATAGCACCACCATTAAACACATATTATGCGTTTCAATAGTCCTCCCCCGACTGCGACTGCTACTGCTTCTGCTACTACTACTACTACTACTACTACTACTACTACTACTACTACTACTACTACTACTACTACTACTACTACTACTACTACTACTACTACTACTACTACTACTACTACTACTACTACTACTACTACTACTACTACTACTACTACTACTACTACTACTACTACTACTACTACTACTACTACTACTACTGCTACTACTGCTACTACTGCTGCTGCTGCTACTACTACTACTACTTCTACTTCTGCTACTTCTACTACTACTACTACTGCTACTACTGCTACTGCTACTTTGCTACTACGATTTCTACTACTACTACTACTACTACTACTACTACTACTACTACTACTACTACTATTACTACTACTACTTTTACTACTACGATTACTACTACTACTACTACTACTACTACTACTACTACTACTACTACTACTACTACTACTACTACTACTACTACTAGTTTTACTACTACGATTACTACTACTACTACTACTACTACCACTACCACTACCACTACCACTACCACTACCACTACTAATACTCTCACAACAACTACCACTAGTAGTACTACTACGACGACGACTATTGCTACCACTATGTGGACGACTACTAGTACTCCACCGCTACTACTATTGCTACTTCTACTCTAGCTCGTATTCCTGCGACGATTACTGATTGACACTGCTTCTACTGTTAGCACGTCACGCACTATACTAGTCTTTGTGATACTCTTACCGGGCTCGAAAGCACTGCGTTGCTGTTGCTACTGCTCCTGCCACTGCTGCTGCTGCCTGCTACTGCCACAGCTATTGCTACTGCTGCTACTATTTCTACTGCTTCTACTGTTACCACTGCTACCGCTACTGTTTCGAACTGTCGTACTACTACTAGTCTTTATGATACTTTCACGGGCTCCAAAGCCTGTAGCTCGCATCTAATCCAGAGCCTGCCAACTGGGTCAGCTGAACTTTTAGACATGCACTGCACCGTTGTCCAGATCCTCAACCATAAAACCTTGATAAGCCTCGAGCTTCAAGTCAAGGCACATGTACTTCGAGTACGAGATCGAGCTTCCACGTGGTTGTTGGGACTGTTGCAAGTCTCCGCAAAACCAGGCATCCGGCGTTTGCCTGCATCAGGATCTATATCCTTTAGGATGGTCTTCGAGCCCCGAAAGCATGTGAGAAGTTGAAGCACGTGGCCACAGCAATGAGCCCTGTAGAACTCGAAAGCATATCGGGCTTCTTGATAGTTCGGTTGCTGGCTGGTGCCGTGAGTCTCTAAAGGTACAGGGGTTGAACAGGCTAAGGCTGAGGTCCGACATTTACGGGGTGGGGGCTTTGGCGCTTTGCTGAAAAGCGTTAGGGGGCAACTATATTTGATTGGTCTGTGAGCTTTAGCTTTTTCATTCAACATTAAAGCGTTAGTAAAGCTTGCTCGACCCCCATCCAGCACGACACCTAAAGCAACAGCCGTCTGATTGTGAATACCGTCGTCCTCGAGAAGGTATAGGGTATAGGGTTTGTCACTGCAAGCTGACACAACAATTGGGCCGCATCGGGCGCAGTGAGCCGACATCGTGCAACTGTACAAGTTCAAGATCCGGTTCAATGTAGAGGCACTCAGCATGGATAGAGGCTTTCGTGGCCAAGGCGTGTTGATCATGATTTTGCTTACGGCTTTTTTAATGCTAGTGCTGCCATTGCTGTCGGCAGAAGCAGCCGGCTGCGATTACAACTACTCCTGTAGCACTAGTACCGTGCAACGGCACTAGCAGCAGCAGCACCGCCACCACTGCCGCCACCAGTACCACCGCCCCTTCCACCACCAGTGTCGCCACCACCAGAACGATAACGACAACGACAAGTACAGCAACAGCAGAAGCGGCAGCTCGAAGCACAAATCCAACAACAGTCACGACGACGACGACAACCACAACAGCAGCAGCAGCGGGTGCTGCGGCTGCCACCCTACTACTACTACTACTACTACTACTACTACTACTACTACTAATACTACTACTACTACTACTACTACTGCTACTGCTACTACTGCTACTACTACTACTACCACTTCTACTACTACTACTACTACTACTACTACTACTACTACTACTACTACTACTACTACTACTACCACTTCTACTACTACTGCTGCTACTACTACTGCTACTACTACTACTACTACTACTACTTCTACTACCACTACTTACTACCACTACTACTTCTACTACTACTGCTACTACTACTACTACTACTACTACTACTATTACTACTATTTTACTACTACTACTACTACTACTACTACTACTACTACTACTACTACTACTACTACTACTAGTACTAGTACTAGTACTAGTACTACCACCACTCACTACTGCTATTAACGCTGCTGCTACCGCTACCACTGCCGCTCCTGCTACCACCACCACCACCACCAACAACAACAGTAGCACCACTACTATACTACCACCACTACCACTACCACGGCCACTGCTACTACTGCTAGTGCTACTGCTACTGCTACTGCTACTGCTACTACTACTACTACTACTACTACTACTACTACTACTACTACTACTTCTGCTGCTACTACTACTACCACTGCCGCTTCTCCCACTCCCGCACCCGCTGCGGCTTCTGCTGCTTCTGGTTGCTTCTCCTTGTGCTTCTACTTCGACTGCCCACTTCCCATTTCTACTGCTGCTACTACTCGCTCCTTTTTATATTAGTGTTACCAACTACTAAACGGTATCTACTGATTAGTAAGGTAGTTGCAGCACTCTCAGTTGCAACTAAAACCTCGTCGACGAACTTGTCCACCTGCACCTCAACTCCCGCTGCACTACTTGCACTTGCTGATATTTGACGGGGGCATGTAGGGTGCTTCAAAGATGTCCTCGAACTGCTCGGTCTGGCGGAAGCAGCATTCCAGCAGAGTCACAGACAGTCCTAGGGTTTGGAAACATTCGTGACATTCTGACAGGATGCCAGCTTGCCTCCACCTCACGAAGTGGCGGACTTACCGAAGCGGCAACTTTGCAACGCATTTGTGCAGGCTCGGGCCAGGCTCGGGCTTAAAAAGCCGTATTCGGACATGGAAAATCAGGATCCGTATCATCCTGAAGCTCCAAAGCATATATGCTGAAGCCTTAAACCCCCAAACCCTAGAAGGTATCTGTCGGTTGGGGTTTTTGTTCTTCTCAACCATTTCCCTGCAGTGCATCTTGGAGCCACGACCAGCTACAAAAGTGTCTGTCATGAAGTTCAAACTTTGCACCGCCGGCCCCTACTTGTTGCTGAGCAAGGGACGGGGTGGCACTCCATCCCGACTCTCTTGCAAAGTCGGCCTGGGCCATTCAGGGTTTTGGGACGCGTGGGGTCAAGTTCAGGCCTGTGCACAACCACCCACGGAGCTCAACAGGCTTTAGTGCTGAAGCCTATAGTAGCTATCCATCTATCTGTTTTCCTACATACCTTCGTTTCTATTTGCCCATTGGATGTTTCAGTTTAGTCTTGGCCACAAACTGTGCGGTATCCCGGGGCAAAGGTTCGTCGTTCGTCTTCCACTTCCATTGTCAAGGCCCTAGGAATTTGGTGCTCAGGGTTCTTTTGCCTGAAAGGTCCAGAGATTGAAGTTTTTTTTTTTTTTTTTTGGGTGGGGGTGCTTGGGGTCTTACAGGGTTTGTGTTTGAGGTTGATGACAAGATAGCGTTTACCTTACATGCCACCAACCCCACGCCCAGGCACCTGGTTGAAATGCTGAGAGCTGCGGCACCCCGCGAGGTCTTGATCCGGTGCCTGTGCTGCAGAAGAAGTTCGGAAGCCAGAGTCGTGATAGTATGGTGTCACATATTCCAATGGTGTAGGTATTGCTGCTAACGTGCTGTGCCTATGGTATATATAACAAGGTAGATTTGTATTGCATTGTTCGTTATTTTGAGTATCGCTACTATATCTGTCCTTCTCGCTACGTGTAAACACAGGCAAGGAAATAAGTGATGTCTCCATGCATGCATGCATGCTATGTGTGGATATGGATATGGACATATGTATATATGGGTATATGTACATACAAATAAAGAAGGCGCCCCTCCTTATGAGACCTCCGTAGATGTCAAGATAGAGCAAGGAGTTGTGATAGTTTGGGTTTGAGGAAATGGAAAAGTGACGCAACTTTGCAATTTTTGTGCAAAGATTTGAAGGTTTAGGCTTTATGACCGTATGGGTGCTTGGAGCTCTCTACACTCCGCGCCAGAACATAGTCGCAAGGACATGAGTTCAACTCCTAAGGTCCTAAACCCCAAGCCCTGAAGATGGTAAAAGGGGGGGGATTCAGACGCAAAACACCATTAGCGGCCGGGCGCTAGCAACGCCGCAAATTGCATATGCCTGTATGTTGACTGGATGCGCGAAGCTCTGGCTAACATGGATGGATGCGTGCTAAACTGTCCCTGATCGTGCCATGTTGCGAAGTGCTCAAACTAACCCAGACCACAGAGGGCAAGTGCTTGCTAAGTGAGTGGAAAGCCAAGGCAAGCCTTCAACTTTCTACCTACCAGAAACCAAACCCTAAACCCTAAACCCCTAGACCCTAAGCCCAATTCTGAACCCCCTTTGGCCAACGCCAAAGCAGCCGTTGCAGGAACTCACTCCTGGGCGATGTGCGGAAGATTCTGTGCCTCGGCGCGGGATGGTGTGCTAGGGTTTAGGGTATTTTCGGGTTTAGGGTTTAGGGTTATATACAAGTCTGTGCAAAAGGGGTTTAGGGTTAGATAGTCAGAATAGACAACCATGGTACCGAAATAACAACAATAGCGATATCAACCATGGCAACAACGGCAATAGAGAGGTTGGAACGGTGTTTGTACTCCACGCGAAGGCAGACTGCAAACTACCCCACGCCATATCATAATTGTCAGGGGCCCCGGGTTTTGGTTTTGGACGAGGGTGCACGAGGTCTACTGTTGTTAGCGGGGTATCGCTTTCACCCACAAGCCTAGCGATCTGTCTGCCATTATACTGCAGCTATTGATATGGTAGATGTAATTCCAGCTGTTATGACTTGGTCTTGGCAAAATCCAAAGTACATGAGTGCAATAAATACCGGACAGCAGTCAGACTGACAACAAACGCACAACGGAACCAAAGGTAGGTCAGCATTACGGGAAGAATTGACAATTCGGCTATAGGGTGGAGGGATTTAGCGGAACCGACGGTAGAACGAGAAACCTTGAAGGAGCTTGTTTCATGGAGCAACAGATGTCACTGCCGGCTTTCAGAGCGGCCTTCTTGACTGGTTTGCATTGCTGCATGGCGACAACATGAAGTACAGAAGCATACCAATATGGGTTGGGACCTGCTAACCAGACTTGCGGTTGCAGCACCATTGGTTGCAGCAGCTGCTACCGTTGCTGCCAGAGTGGTATTATCACGAAGAGAAGAACGTCGCGCCGCAATCAATAGGAGTCACGAACAGAAGTTCGGTCTTGTTCGCATTGAACAGCATCATAGTGCTGGCAGCGATGCTCCTAGCAGAGGTGGTACTTAGTAGTAGTAGGCGTAGTGGTAGTAGTAGTAGTAGTAGTAGTAGTAGTAGTAGTAGTAGTAGTAGTAGTAGCAGTAGCAGCATTAGTGATAGAAGTGATAGTGGTCGTGGGTGTGGTGGTGGTTGTGCTGGTGGTAGTGGTAGTGGAACGGGTACCAGTAAAACAGATATTGATCATAGTCGTAAGATGATTCATAGCAATAGTCTTTTTAACTAGTTAATAGGTGACAATAAATTCTCAGAACACGACCAATCGATCAAAACATGCAGTACAAATCGTACAACAGCTAGTATTACTCTGTGTTTGACGGAAATCGGAAAGCGCAAGGAAAGCCAACCCTCGCGACAAGCTGCTGGCGGTCCACGACGAAGCCTGGCGCAGCCTCGAGCTGTCCATGCGCTCGTAGTCAGAGGGTCCCACCTACTACATGGGCTTCGTGGTTTGAGGGTTTGAGGTGTTTATGTTTGTGTGTGTTTGCTTCGAGGATTTAGGTTACATTCTCGGATTTGGAGAGTTGAGGCATCTGGTTTTGGAGCGTTTCTTTTTGATTTGGTTTCATGGTGAATCTATGATGTCGGCTCTTGTGTGAAGGGATTTTCGGGTTGGGGGTTATGCTGAGATTAGAAATGTGGTGTCAGAATAAGGTTTTCAGCATGTCTCAGGATTTTCTTATCCATCAGTTAAAATCTGAAGCCCAGACAGCTTGAGTTGGCCTCCCCAACAATTGCGTGGCAAACCGAAGGGTCTGTCGTTTTCCTGGTGTAGAATGATGAGTCTGAGACCAAACGTGGGTGCACAAGTTAGACCTGCAAACACGACATGAACACGGCTTGCCGGGCACGGCTTGCCGGGCTCGTCTCGGTTAACCATTTGGAGTGCGACCCTCTGCGATGTCCCAGTATCTACAGGAATATCCGAGTTTCACAGGCCCGTCTCTGAGAGTGCGGCGCTCGAGTCGGAAGCTTTGGACAACTGAGCGGGTGCCCTTACCTCAAACTGCACACCTCCCCTGAACCTGTAGCGTTGGAGGGACCTTGTGGCAATCGGAGGGCTCAGCGTGCCATGCATGTTGTCGTTGCCCCGAATGTTAGCAACGGTCGCTATGAGTCCACAAGCCCTTTGGCTGTCTGAAGTGACCTCATGAGACTACGAAGAACAGATGTCAAGCAGTTTGTGGAAGAACTAGAAGCCCTCATTTCGGTGAGTCGATGCCCATGACTGACACCCGTGAGATGCCACATTTCGGGTCAGTCCTCGCTGGAGTCGCACGTTTTGTATCTTTTGGGCACGGTCCATTCTGCAATATGGAAGCGGTGTAACCAATCCCCACTTTCGCGCATGTTCGCAGCCTAAAGTTCCATGTTAATCAATGTTTTACCTACTATGCATGTATATGTGGGTATGTATATATATATGTATATATATATATATATATATGTATATATATATGTATATACATGTATATACATACACAAACAAATTATATGTGTGTATATATATATAGGTATATGTATAATATCACACAGTATAGCTCGTTTCCTCCAGCAGCTGCCACTTGTCCTGGCCCTTGCTTCCGACTGGTGTTGCAGTGCTGACATGCACTGATGCTTCATCGGATCTTCCAAGTTCTACGCTAAACTCGTCAAATCAGGGTCGTTAGCCGTGCAGCAGGAGTCTGAACAGAGAAGAAACTTAACTGCCAAGGGAAAACTAACTTGACCACCACGCCAGTTGCAGCGAAGCGGTTCCTGCAGCACAAGCGACCCTGCGCGATACGCATGCATGTTCGGATGCTGCCGTGTGAGACATTCTGTCCAGAAGTGTATGTCAAGCCATCTCTCTTATCCATAGCAAAAGAGATCTTTTTGAGACTCCGGATGTTCAGGATACCCGCGACCTTAAGCCCTATAGAGTATCCTTATCCTCCGATTTTCTCACGTGGCACTGCCTGACCAAAGAGCCTCGGTGGTGGGTTCAAAACCCGTTCAAGCCGCTGTGCACATGTTGGCGTTAGGTTATTCGGTTTGAGCTTGTGTAGTTGTCAGTAGGATGCAGAGATGCGCAGTTTAGAGTCTTTCTTGAAAGGACGTGAGGATCGTAAATGTCGAGCTCGAGATTGTAGCACTTCCGGCCCTCAACTGGCTCTTTGGCACAGCTGCGTGTTTTTGGGGCATCCGGTTTTGCGACAGATGCTCGGCCAAGTGCAAAAGATGGAACACAGCCGGATTTCCCTGATCGGAGATCCCGGCCAAGGCTGCCATAGATCAGTACCCGAACCAAGCAGTCTTCAATTGCTGCATGTGCCGTTTTGCCCGCAGCCCCGAACATAATCAACACCGAAGCCTGAAATTTGATATGCGCACTCCCAAGATTCGACATCAGCGGGCATCAAGGTCCGTTGTTAAGTGTACCGGATGCCCGTAGGTGCTATGTAATGTCCTAAACACTCCACAAAGAGGCGGTAATGCCCCGAGTGCCCGCAAAGGCTTGCGAACGTATCTCGGATCTGCTCGCCACCCACATGACCACTCGTACTCAACGTGTTGATGGCGTCTTGAACAAGTTACTAGTCAAAAAACGAATCCAATCCCGAAGCCTTCATCCTCCGCTCTACAGCCCCGCGCCAAGTTCAAGGCAAGCCCTTAGCAGAGTTGGTCTTCATAGATGTTTTCTGTGGGTTGGTCTTTCGCAGCCTGGGCCGTCGTTAGTCTCCCATGGTCCTCCGCCTACTTTGGCCTTGCGGGTCCAACATGTCCCATGGGCATCGCATGCACATCGCACACGTACCGGCATTGCATCAGTTATGTATACAAAAGACGCACAATAACAACTCAACACCCCACCCCTGGAGGGCTGGTTTGGTATAACTAGGGGGGCTACGACATCCAAGAGGCAGACAAAGAATGGTCCTGCTATTCAGGGTTTGGAAGGGTCTCCATTTTCTGAAAGGGGACTATATTATTTCTTGCTCTCTAGGGGTCCCAGTGGGCCCTTTTTCCCTTTTTGTAGTCTTAGGTTCCTTATAAAATAACCCAATACCAAAAAGGGAGCCCTCTTATTCCTAGGTTACTGGGCATCCTAGTGTTAACACTGTGTTTATCTTGGGATTGTTTGTGTTTGTGTGGTTGTCTATGCTGTGCTCCTGTTTTGCCCTTCTCCGTGCTACTTGTTCTTGCCTGTAGTTTGCTGCTTGTGTGTGCTTGCTCTTTTCTGCTTTTCTGTTTCGCTGCTTCTCTGCCTCACTTTTATGTTCCTGTTTATCTGCTTTTCCGCTGTTGTTTCTGCCTTCTGCCCGTGTTTGCTTCTCGTTTTCCTTGCTTGTTATTGCTCTTGTTTTTCTGCTTTGCGCTTTCTGCTTCTCTGGTTTTGTTGCTTCGCTCTTATGCCCATCCGCTTTCCAGCTTGTCCCTAGACCCTCCTTCTTCCCTCCATTAGACCCTAAATACCACTATTAGGGACCATGTACCCCTATTTGAGGGTCCTGGTCGGCTTCACGTTTCTTTCCCAAGCCTCATCGTCCAGGTCTGGTCCTGCTCCGCCTTTTCTCCTCTCCGCCCTTCTGGTTTGTTTTGCTCCGAAACACTGAGTACTGAGGCCCGCGATAACAACAACAACTACTAACTACTACTACTGCTACTACTACTACTACTACTACTACTGCAACTACAACAACAACTCCTCCTCTTACTGCTACTACGACGACGACTACTGCTACTAGAAGAACACAGGGCCCGTAGTATCGACCCTTTCAGAACCGTGATACAGACGTGTTTGCAAATGGGGGGCCCGCCCGACCCGTTTTGTTGTTCAGCCAATCTCCGCCCTCCGCCTCAAGGGTCCGGGCTGAATCGCCAAATGAGGGCTTGTTTATGTTTTGCCATCGCCCAAATGAGGGGGCGTGCTGAAGATATACAATTACCAGGCAAAGGGGCGTGTTTCAGATGTATGATGAGATGACCCTGAATCGCCAAATCCGGGGGCGTGTTTAACATTGTTGATGAACCGGAATCTCCAGATGATGGGGCGTGTCTAGGATATATGATGAACCGGAATTGCCAAATAGTGGGGCGTGTTCAATTAAGACATATGATGAACTGGAATCGCCAAGTGAGGGGGTGTGCTTAAGATATATGATGAACCGAAATCGCCAAATGCGGGGTGGGGTGGGGGGGTGGGGGGTGGGGCGTGTTTAATATATATATATATATATATATATATATATAATACATACATACATACATACATACATACAGTATTATTACTATTACTATTATTAGTATCATTATTATTTTTATTATGATATATATATATATATATATATATATTTGTTTGTTTATTTACATGATGAACCGGAATCGCCCATAATCGCCACAAGAGGGCGGGTGTTTTCAGATATATGATGAGATGTGGGGGCGTGTCCAAGATGCATGATGAACCGGAATCGCTAAATGACGGGCGTGCTTGAGACATGTGATGAGATGAACCGGAATCGCCAAAGGGGGCACTGTTTAAGAAAACTGATGAACCGGAATCGCCACATGAAAGGCGGTGTCTAAGATATATGAAGAATCGGAATTGCCAAATGAGGGGGCGTGTTTAAGATATGATGGACCGGAATCGCCAAATGAGGGTGAACCGAAATCGCCATCACAAGCCCCGGTGAAATTTCTGCTAATCAGCACCAAATGAGGGGCGTGTTTAACATGTATGATGTACATGAACAGCTGGATACATATTCGCATGTGAATACGCGAAGATGCTGTAGGTGACGGCATGTTCACATCGGTTCAAGCTTCTGAAGAATCATGCTGGAATTGACGGCCTTGGCCTAAGCAGCTTGTGAATAAGGATCATGCAGCGGATGCGGGGAGCTAGGCAAAATGTGAATAAGACACAAAGTATATTCTCTTATGGAAAACAAGAACAACATGCCCGGACCGCTTTTCTGAAACGTTCACAGTGTTGTAGGCCGAAGACCCAACTACCTCCCACTAGAGCAGCAGCATGCAGCCGAGTTCCTTTGATCTGTATTCACATGGAACTTGTCACAAGACCTGTCCTCGTGGGCCTATGGGAAAGGTATATGAAAACTTTGAGCAATGAACGCATGAAAAGCCTGCCGACAGTTCTCCCTCTCTCTCCTTTGTCGGGCTTGTTCCCCCCTGTCCTTGGTAGGTAAGTTAAGAGCAAGTTGGAAGTATGTTGACGAGGACACATTCATGCATCACCCACGTAAACCTGGAGGCAGTTGTGTCCTATCTTTGTACCTTCCGCCCCATCCACCACATGAGACATCGCCTGGGAATGTTTGGAGCCCGTCGGCCGCGTTGATGGGCTTGGATGTCAGCTGCAGAGGCTGAGGGTCTCCACGAGGTTTCATGAAGCCGCTGACCCGAAAACCAAGCCCTCATAGGGTTTGGGGCTTCGAGCAGGCTAATCAAGATTTGTGACCGATCCAGCACAGAGATCAGGTCTGTGCACGACAGACCTATGACTGTGAAGGATCCAGACATACATTCGTGTCCGTTAAGTGGGATTGCAAAGAGTGATTATTGCCTGCATCGGTCGGGCAGCGAAACTTACTAGCCTCGGTCCTGAACCCGAACCCGACTGCGGCACCCTGTCCAAGCCACCACAACCATCACAGCTCTGCAGATTCTAATTCTAAAGTGTGCCAGCTCTCTGGCAGAACTCGGAAGCCTAGTATGGGCACAGAACCACATGCCAGATTGTCCGTTGTGTCAAATACGATTGTTAACTGCCAACAAGATGTCCCCTGTTCTCGGGTCGTGAACTCGCCTTGACATGCGCTCACCAATCCGTAACGTAGAGAGAACATGTTATCGTAGCAAGAAAAGAAAGCCCCAAGCTGGCCTAAACCCAGGTAAGTCAAGCGGACAGCCAGTAGTTGCTGCTCCTGTAGCCAGCCCGAAAACCTGGAGCAGGGTGAGCAATGGTTGTGGTAGCGAGGTGTGGTAGCCCTCGATGTCCGGATTCCGATCTTCAATCCGAAGTTCTTGGGGGTTTGAAAGCTTTCGGATTTAGGTCAGTAGAGAAAAGCTTAGCGGTTTGATCGGCATCTGGGAGATGCACGAGCTGGCGCGTAGATGCGGCGGATTATCCAAAACTCATGTGCCCCGTGCTAACAGCGATTGCAAGAACAGTTCTCAGCAACGGCACCTGAACGCCGAAGGAGACCCTGACTTTCACACCCTAGTGTCATGTTTTAGCCAAGGAAGACGGGATGTACCTGACTCACCAACCGCGGAGCTGTAGTCCTGAACATCAGAAGAAAGAGCTTTCGACGTTTTCGATAGACTGCCGCGGGTTGTCCAGCTGCGCCCTGATCTCAAAGCACAGGCTTGCCAGGGTCTAGCCTCAGCGACTAGATGGTAGTAGTCCGAGTTTCTTGTAGCTTTGTTTTATTCGGAGTGGCAGTGGCAGTGGAAGCAAATCTGGCAGCAATAGCAGAAGCAGTCGCAGTATATTAGTAGCAGTAGCGCTCTGCTGTACTCTGCCACTCCCACTGCTGCTGCTAGCACGTCTACCACCGCCACCGCCCCCCCAGCAGCAGCACCAGCACCAGCACCACCGCCATGCCCACCGCTACCACCACCACTTCGACACAGTGCCCAAAGGCCATGATATCGGGTGTAAGGCCCACCTTAACCCTGAAGAACCTGCCTTTTTATGGCTCCCTATTCCCTATTATGATTTCCTTATATAGGTCCTTAAACTGGTAGGTTCTTCAGGGTTAAGGCAAAGTTCAAGGTCAGGGTTCAGCTTGTCGGGTTTGGAGGAGAGACTTGGGCCATGGGATCACGTAATTTCACGGTGTTCGCTCGAGGAGGGGTTCGCATTGACAAATCATTAGGGCCGAGGGTGTAGGGCTTCAGTATTTGGGTTCAAAGAATTCCAAAGATAGCATAGCTTTATGAAATTTAGCGGGTGCTGTGGTGCCAGAAATGCAATGGCCACGTCGTACCTGACGATTCAGAACGGGGAGAGGGTAGACAGCCCGATGCGCACCCACACCCTCAACTTACCACCCAAAACCATAAATGCCCTGAGCCCCATGCCGCAAATGTTTGCGGAAAGCACGGCTGTTGGCAAACCTGGTGTGGGAGTGATCCGGAGCCATATAATCTTTGCATGCCTGCATATTGCTGATGAGCCGGGTCGCTTGTTGCTTTCCTGTGGGCGGGAGAGCTGACTAATTACTGTATTGCCTCAACGACAGATGTCGATACCCTAAAGCTCGATTCAATTTGAGACTTCCACAGACTAGCCGAAGCAACCTCATTCTCAACCTGTTAAAGACGCCCTGCCGAAACTCAACGGACATACCCGGGAATTCGCGCGACTCCCGCCGGGCGGTAAATGGACCAATTGCCCGAATTACAGGTTTCGGATTTGCGAAGTGTACCTACACTGAGCTACGCTTCCCTACGGGTCGCCAAGCCTTTTGGAGCTGCAGACGCCCGAAGTTTGGAGCTTCACAATAATGGGGGGCACAAATATAAACCCTAAACAATCAGTGTTGTAACCACCCACCAAAACTCCTCATCGCTACACAAGTATGTGCCGCAGTAGGAAGGTCTAACGGCTAGATGGCCGTTGAGGCTTTTGAAGGAGTCGCAGCAGCACGCAGCAGCAGCAGCGGCAGCAGCAGCAGCAGCAGGAGGAGGAGGAGGAGGAGGAGTAGTAGTGGCAGCTACTACTGCTACTACTACTACTACTACCACTACTACTACTACTACTACTACTACTACTACTACTACTACTACTACTACTACTACTACTACTACAACTACAACTACAACTACAACTACAACTACAACTACAACTACAACTACAACTACAACTACAACTACAACTACAACTACAACTACAACTACCACCACCACTCTGATACTGATACTGCCACTGCTACTGCTGCTACGACTACTGCTACTACTCGTCCTCCTACTCCTGTTCCTACTGCTGCTGCTGCTGCTGCTGTTGCTATTACTGCTGCTGCTTCTACGACGACAGCAACTGCTACTACTGCTGCTACTACTGCCGCTATTTGCTACTGCTGCTGCTACTGCTGCTGCTGCTGCTACTACTACTCCTGCTGCTGCTACTGATACCGCTACTAGTCGTAGTACTGCTTCTGCTACTACTACTAGTACCACCACCACCACCGCCACCACCACCACATACTAGCCATTGGGTAGCCTCTTGGTACTTCGAAGTTGTGTCATACCTTCGGTTAACTTGTAGCAGGATCATAGAAGGAGTGAGTTTTCCGCAATCAGAAATGGTTGCATCCGAATCATCTAAAAACTACCATCAACAGAATCGGGTTGCTTTGATCCGACATTCCGAAATGTGTTCGTAGTCAGGTCGTCGGATATTCGGGCACGTCCAACGTGCCCAATCAGGGAATCGCTGTCGTTATCGTCGTTGCGCTACGCATCACTAACGGGGTGAGCTGCAAGTGTGACCTTTCCGGTCTTTTGGACCCATTAGGCATTTCTTCCCCCAGCATCTGTTCGAAGATTCAGGCAGCCTGATCGCCCGGAGACGCCACAGTGTGCTTGCCCCATCGTCACTGGCATCCCTATGCTCCAACGCCGCCGTCAAGCTACTCTATTGTTTGCGGCTTCTTCCTGGAGAGGGTGCCAGTAGGACTTGTAACTTTTACCAATTTAGCAATTTGCTCATCACTGTCCCTATCTCAGTGCACGCTTGCATAGCGAATTCGACGCGACTTTTATTGGCATGGGTCCAGCTTGATCTCATGCCACTTTGCCATCTCGCTGCCAGCAGCGTTGAGTTCCTTGAACATACCACCATGCACCGATGACTGATGCTTGAAAAAGCTTTGGACACCTTTGAGACGTTACCTTTGTTGGAATTTTGGGGGTATCCAACGAAGACGACGAGATCCGAAACCTAAGCCTAAACTCCCTTGCCTACATGTGGCTCTCGGCACAACGCCAGGCCGGTTCCTAGGTGCGCATAGCATTCCAGAGGCCTGCTCGACTAGGTCTTATGAGACGTCCGGTTGCTGAGCTTATTACGCACTCATAGAGTGTCTCTGCAGATGAAACGACATGTACATGCACGCGCAGATGGACATAGAGTCGGATACAGATGTGGCATGACATGGCACAACTACAGCTGGTCTCCTACAGGAATGTGGGGTGATCTTTTTGTCGCACCGAGGGCTCGCGTGCACCCTGAAAGCGAACCTGGACATCCCAGCATACCGCTGGGTAGGTTGGGCACCATTCCATATTTTGAGTTTTTGTATTTGTTTTCAGGTATGCCTATAGGTTCTACTGTAGGAATATCTTCTAACATTAATACTTGTTAGAAATTCTGTCATTTACACATATATGGATCAATACATAGAAGTATTAAATGAGATAGGGAAATTTGACGAAATAACAAAAACTCCAAGATATAGAATGTGTTGTCATAGTTTGATGGAATTTCTTAAGGCATTCTGTCATTATATTAGAACTGTAACAAATGTAAATACTATATATATATATATATATATATATGGATTATTTGTGTCCTAAGAAAGAAAACAAAGAAGATAACACATACTGGCTGGCGGAAAGAAGACATGTTAGAATGTATAACACCATATAAGTGCTATGATAGATGAGTTAGAGGATCATTATCATTATGAAGAATATGAGGATCGATTTAGATTGTTGTTTGAGTTTTGTCAGCTGGAAGAATTGCTAAAGTACTAAAGTACTGTTGTAAAGAGTGATTTACTTATAGAATGACAGCACCCCACATACAGCATTTCTTCCATTTCCCCAGTGTGCCTTCCATAAGCATGTCAAAAGAACATGGTAATGGTCAATTAGTTTGAAACAATGTTTATCATAATACATGAATTATGATAAATATTGTAAAATAATATAACAATATATGTTGATAACAATTATTTTAATACTGAGTGTCATCCTCCTCGTTGTGAAAGGCAGTGTGTCAGATGTAAAGACTGGAAGAATTTAGTGCAATTATTATTGTAAAACGGGTACTGTAGGTATTTAATGCAGTATAGAACCACGGTTACTTGCTGTGAGTGTCTTGATGGAATGAAAGCATACAATGATAAAAGGAAACGTTAGTTAACAAACATAAGTATAATGTAATCACATTTCATAAGAGTTTATGGAATGTAATTCTATGGTGACTACAACCTTTGAAACCAAACCTAGTAAAATCTAGGAGAAATTTTCCGCACTTTGGGATGATAATACCACCTTAGGGAATATGGATGGGGCAATTGGTTAATCCTATACTGGTCTTGGTAATGGGGTAGTAGTGCTGATGTTTGGGGGATTGTAGTAGGGAGTATAGGACTAGGAATAATCCTCTTATATGGATGAGGTAATCGGTTATTCCTATATGGGTATTGGTAATGGGTAGTAGTGGTGATATAGTTGGTGAGGTGTAGGAGGGAGTATAGGAATAATCGTTTAATGGGTTGACTGGTGGTATTATTACCCGAAATGGGCAAGGCTTCTGCTAACTAGATCCGGGTGAGCCGTTCTTCTATGAGAGCTTGGTTTTGACCTCCAGGTTAAACCAGCTAGATGTAGACAGTCAGATAGCTCCTTTCATAGACTGGGGCACAGTCACCCTCCTCATCAAATTCAACATATGGGAATTTCCGAAAATAGGGGACCCTGATATAGTACCCCTAAATAGTCGAATCCTTCTTAGAAGGACCCCCAAATAAGGTACCCCTAACTTTCGGAAACTCCCATATACCCTCCATCATCGAGACCCCAACGTCTCGTTCCAAGCTAAGGCAGATGCTGGGAGCAAGGGCCAAGCTTCCAGACTGGCACTCAGCTCATAGAGCGTTGATCCCCTTACGTTCATCCACGATTGGCTGGCTCTGAGTTGAGAATCCAGAGCTTCAAGCGAGCCTTCTGAGATGTTTTGTCGAAACTACTATGCAATCGCTCGAATCTCAAGAACTTCAACAAACCAAACCATCTAGTTTGTAACTGAATTCGACGGCAAGAGACGAAGCACGAACAGCTACTTCTGCCTCATCAAAATGCCACTACACTCCGCCAAAATCTTCGACTTCCTGAAAATTAAGACTCATAGAATCTGAGCCCTACTGGCTGTCCCGACGACAACCCTAAACTGTCGTTGTTCCGGATTCAGGCGCTACCACACTTCCTAAAGCCTAGGCCCTATGCAGTCCCGATCACAGGCCAGTCATGAGTAATTGATCTGACGAAGTATTAGGGCCTTATTAGCTACCTATACTATTTTGTGGATTCCGTAATTTATTATAACATACCCCACAACCCTATTCTAATTACTAAGGCCCCTATATTGCTCTATGCTTTCAATGCAAGGCTGTCAGCTGTACTTTGAGGTTACCCTGCATGCGGCAGTCCGTGCTGCGTAGGTAGGAGGGAACAAAGCAGTCCCGAGCTCCCCCGGACCTCCACCCCGAGGCAAGGGCAAGGGCGAGCCGCGGGACTCAGTTTCGACTCTTTGCGACATGTTGAGGTGTTGAGGGTTCAGGGTTGGGTTGCAGATGTGGAGTTTAGTGTATGAGGTGTTGTAGAGTTTCGGGGTTTTTGAGCTTCGGCTGGACACTTCTCCACAAAACCGAGATGAGTTTCCAGGCACTGTGCCCCTGGCAAGCAGGGCCGTTTATGTCCCGTGGGTGCAAAGTGTTGAAGCACCCCAGGTGATTCCTTCGCCGAACAACTTCTCTGCAAGTCGGAGGGTGCAGAAGCGGAAGAACACGTTCGATTGCATGTCTGAGTCTGGGAGTGTCATCGAAGCCAGTTGAGGGGTATCTACCCCTTCCCACACAAGTATGACAGTTGGGCCTCCTCCTGCGCTTGTTTAGGTTTTAGCAAACCGGTGCCAGAAAGAAATCCACAAACGCAACAATGCACACCAGAACATGTTGTCAGATAAATTTATGTACGCAGTTCTTCTTCTGTTGAAAGCTTATTTCAAACACTGTCAATGCTCAGTTGTTTCCTTAGCTAGGCCAACTCACCGTTTTCATGCCTGTCCTACTTGCAGTACTACGATGCCCTGTAGATTTTCTACTTGATGCGGGATCGAGCTGTCGAAGCGGTCCGAGATGCGCAAGCGAGGAGCATCAGCAAAGTATGGATCATTTTTTAGGGATGTTAGGGGTCCTGGTTATAGGGATCTTAGCGTCTATATTCGGGTCCCTTTGTCCTTCCTGCGTAAACCCCTATCTGGGAATCTAGGGTGATAGGAATCGGGGGTTTCCTTTTTGAAGGTTGAGGTAGGGATGCTGGGACACTCAGGTGGCAGTGGTCCACCGTCGTGCGATGCCCAGGATCATGAAGCAGCAGGATCTATGTATCCAGGGCTTGGGCATACCTGGATCCCGAAGCACCTTTTGGGGTTTATATCATGATTTCCTTATATAAATCCTTAAATAGGTTCTTCCGGGTCCAGGCAGGGGTTCAGGTGATAGCGAGTCGAGCGCACGGTGCACATTTAAAGGGTTGTGCCGCTGTCTTCACCTGCTGTTGCGGTCGCCATCGTCACCGGCTTGCTATCCTTTGTCGCTTTTGCCGGGTTGACTGTCGATGCTGATGGGTGTTTTGCTCCCGGTATTGTCGGTCTTCGAACCCGAAGGACTTTCGGTCTTCGACCCCGATGGACAAAACTAGAGGCTCTGCCACTGTTGCGGACTGCGGCTTCGTCTTCCGAGTGGCTTTCTGAATCCTTTCATGGAGAGCTTGACCGGAGGAGCATCAGACGTCCAATTCACTCGTGAACCTTCTGTGGCAAAGCAACCTATACAGTATACTAATTGGAAACAGGATTTGGGGCACATTGCTATAATAAGGAGCCCTCCCAAAATAGTATACTATAATGTGAGAGGGGTTCCTTAGTATAATTGTAGTATAGCGGGCCCCAAAACCCTATTCTGATTTGTTAAGGCCCCTGCAGTATGTGGTTTCTTCAACCTCACAAGAGAAACGGCCTAGTTCTTCCTCGAAGCTCCCTGCCCAGGCAAAGCGTGATGAGTCCGACAACGAGGCTGGCAAGCCATGCAGGGTTTAGGGTGTAGGTGTAGGTGCTTCAAGGCTGGCCCGCATTCTCTCTTCAGAACCCGTTAAAGGTTTAGGGTGTAGGTTATAGGGCAAGCTGCATGTCGGCCTCGGCCAAGATGATTGCAGGTCGTAGACTGGCTAGACTTGAGTCCAGTAACAAAAACGGTATAGGGCAAGCCCATGCTGAAAAGGGTATAGGGCTTAAGGTTTTAGGGTTTACGGTATAACGGGGTTATGAATAAGGTACCTATAGTTATCCGGAATGCGGTTTGCCTCGTTGCTGCAGCTATTGCTCCCGCCAAGGGTAGGAATGGTCAGAACTGCCAGGATTGTTCTCTTCGTTGGTACTAGATTCAGATGTTTCAAAAACTACATACCTCGTTTCAATTTAAAACGCCGGTCATCGTGTGTGTTTTGATACAGTGTTTGTGTTGGTCACGGTTTTCGGGGCTGTTCCAAGCTGATGGACCCGTGGCTTTCAAGCCGTTCGAATCTCGTGCTGACCAGGCTGTCAACTTCCACCCCCCAAATGCAGCTATCACAAATCCAACGTACCTAGTGGATTTGGTGTCAGTGTCAGCTGGAACGTGGCCTAACCCCGACAGTGTCAAAACATTTTCCAGGCTGAAAAGGACAACCGAGACGATGCGAAGGAAGCTGAGAGGGACAAGGAGAAGGACTGCAGATGGGTGCTTGACGATGACATTGCAAGGGCCAGAATCACTCCTCCAACAGCGGCGCAGACATGGTAGCACGTTTACATGTTTTTGTGGCGGCTGCTGCTGCCGCTGTTAATACTGCTGGTGTAGTTGTTGCTTTTGCTGCCGTTGCCGTTGTCGTTGTTGTTGTTGTTGTTGTTGTTGTTGTTGTTGTTGTTGTTGTTGTTGTTGTTGTTGTTGTTGTTGTTGTTGTTGTTGTTGTTGTTGTCGTCGTTGTCGTTGTCGTTTTCGTTTGTCGCTGTTGAGGTGGTATTGTATTGGAGATACTTCGACGTGCAATTGCATGTCTCGGTGGTCCTCTCACCAACTGGTAACTGGCTGACAACCCGAAGTCAGCGATTATCCAGCAATATGGCAGCGACGAGTTCGATGGAGAATTTGCAAGCCGCCAACATTCAAGCACAAGCTCCGCGTACAGGTGCAGTTGCAGCATAGTGCAGTAAAGTGTCATCGCTTCGACTGGGACACGGCTGTGCACTATGTGATGTGCTTGCATGAGCAGATCGCAGGAAAGGCGGAAGGAGAAGGAGAAAGAACGCAGAAAGGAGAAAGATAAGGAGAAGGAAAGAGAAAAAGAAAAAGACAAGGCACCAGCCACTGACTGACAGTTTGCTTACTTACATGGTCAGGTGCGCTGATCTTCAACAGGTGTCCATGCCTGTTTAAACTGCAGGGCCATTAGTCAGGCGTGAGTCACGGGAGCAGCGGCTCGAGAAAGGAGACAGTAGCCAGTCTTCTTGTCTGAAACAGAGCAATCGAGTGTCATTGAGTGTGCGTGAAGCATTTAAATTCTACATACTTCAGGCAGTCAGGCGAGTGGAACACGTACACGAAATCCGAATATCCACGTCACTCACAGCCGAACATCAGCTGAACTTAATAAGAGTAATAAGAGGCCAAGAAAGAGAAGGCACGAAAGACCAAAGCCAAAAAGAAGCGCGAGGAGGACCTTTGCTAGGCTTTGGGCTTAGGGCTCAGGGATAAGAGATAGGCCGGCACTCCAAGCCAGATAGCTGCACGGCAGGTTTCCCGGGGCTTGGTGTATCAAGGGCTTCATGCGGGTTGCCTGGGGTCTACTGCGAGCATGAGTTGATTCAACCTACTGCAGGGCCTTAATGTTTACCTATACTGTTTGGGGGGGCTCCTTACCAGAAATTATATTGTCGCTGTGGTGTGTGCTAAGCCCGACAAGGCTGTCTCCACCATTCCCAGGCCTTGTTCTGCAAGAAACACTGTTCCAAGCTGTTCCCCAAGCCAGAGATGCAAACTGATTTCCACGTCCCATGAATCTACGCCCTAAGCAGTCCACATCAGGAGTTTCCACGCTTGGGCGGACTTTCTGGTTCTGAACGGGTGGTCTAGATGCGAACGGTTTCAACAAACCCACGCTTGTTGTGGAAGTGCCGTCAGGTTCAGAGTTTCAGGAGGCCAGTAGAATATGTGAAGATTGAGCAAGCTGACCTCAGGTTTAGAGTCTCCCCCTGACTTCGAGGAGTCCTACAGCTACTCGTCGTCCTCGGACGAGTCGCGAAGTCGGCGAAGGAAGAAAAAGAAGAAGGAGGTTCCTCTCGGCAAGTTAAGTGTCCTCGGCTGACCTTGCAACAAGCTCCAGGTCAAGAAAAAGAAGAAGGCCCACGACAAGAAGAAGAAGAGGAGCCCTTGTATTGCCTTGCATGCAGGTTTAGGGGTTTGGGCTTGTAGGCGTCTAGCAAGCATATGCGCAGTCCAGGTGTAAAAACAGTCTAGGGTTTATAGGGTTTAGGTATGTCATCTGAGGGCATGGCTTGCACACCTTGCATCCTATACACACAGCTGAGACGCAGACCGGCAGACGTAATATCTTTCGACTGCTCAGTGCTCTTATACTTAGGTGAGATTGTCACCGGGTCCCTTATGGACCTCGGCACCGTGCGATCGATGGAGTTTTGGGTCTGGTGTTTCATCCGATCCCCACATGAAGTGCAGTGCAGCTTTGGTCGCTGCGCAGGAAGGACGGGGACTGCCCGGCCCTCGTGCCGATACTGAGACGCCCTTGAGTTCCAAACCTGGACGCATGTCTGGGAATCCTCAAGTCTAAATGCAATGGGAATCCTAAGGTCTAAAACCAATGGGAACCCTAAGGTCTAAATGCAATGGGAATCCTAGGTTCTAAGACCAACAGGAATCCTAAGGTCGCAGTCCAAGAAAGGTTACGTAGAAGCCTACTACTGAGTTGTCCCATTACCTGCTGCCAACTAAGCCATCAGCACGCGGGAGTCAACTCCGCAGCCTCCGCCTCAAAAAGCAGCTTTTGGTCCGACTGTGTCCGACTCTCCCAGAACTCCCTACTTGGAGGTGCAGGGGTAGTTATAAGTGGAGTTATAAGTCCCCTTATATGGGTTATAAGGATAGTTACCCACCCATGAACCTCCAAGTAAACCCTAAACCAGAACTCCTGTGAGCGCCGAAGCCAGAACTCCCTCGTCCGCTCGCCTCATGGTCTTTGCTGATTCTACAGGGTTTAGGGTTTTAAGGTCTACTTGGAGGTCCATGGGTAGTTATAAGTAGGGGGTAGCTATTATACTTATAACCCGTATTCGGGGACTTATAATCCCACTTATAACTACCCCTGAACCTCCCTAAACCATCGACCAGAACTCCTCCAGCCCGAAAATGATCGGAACCTCCATGTGAACGCCG
This sequence comes from Symbiodinium sp. CCMP2592, assembly GCA_905221615.1. Lineage (NCBI taxonomy): Eukaryota > Dinophyceae > Suessiales > Symbiodiniaceae > Symbiodinium > Symbiodinium sp. CCMP2592. The sequence continues at coordinate 411,999 of CAJNDT010000002.1, forward strand.
GTACCTGAAGCCAGAAAAGTCTGACACCCCTCCGAAGCCGGATCCCGAATAAAGCCTTACCACCGAAACAGTGTATGCCTGTCAAATCCCAAGCCTGAGCTCTTAATTGATCTTTACACCCTTACATCCTCGCCCCCTTAAACCCATAAAGCCTTAAACCCCAATCAAACCCTATACACCCCTAAACCCCATAAACCCCAAAACCAATCCTAAACCGTAAAAAACCTCAGACCCGCTTTCTGGACCTCGGCGAACGGAAAAGCTAGGGACGTCAAAAAAACAAAACAAACCTCAGACGCACCTTCCAAAGGCCTCATGGAGATCGGCTCGTCCAGCAGCGGCGACCTGGCCCCTCGGCGCATCTTCAGGGCCCAAAGGGGTCCCAAATCAGAGGCCCAGTTTCACACAGTCTATTATAGGGGCCTTAATAATTAGTCGAGGGTTTGGGGGTATATTGTACCATAACTATAATGAATGCGGACCCCCCCAAAATAGTATTGGTAGTTATTTGTTTAGGCCCCTACATTGCACTTTGGGGTTCGGAGTCCAACGTATCTTAGGAGTGCTTGTGCCTTTTAGTTTGGTATTTTGGGATTCCGAGGATGTTGAAACAGAGCCCCGGTTTAAAGGCATCATGGCGCTGTTCAACAGACCGCAAAGGACAGCACTGGTAATGAAGCATCTAGTGGCAACAAGGCAGTGCCAAGACAGTGGTGGGAGTGTAACTAACGTTCGGCCAAGCATTGAATCAACGCTAACACTTCCATACTGCTTGGATGACTTCGCGAATTTCTACGTAGCAAAGCTTGTTTTCATTTCTGGCATCACCATAGCCATTATTATCAGCCGGCATTGCTTGTCTCTGAACCTCTAAACCCCTAAACCCTAAATCCCTTGCCAGGCTTTGTCCGAGTGTGAGTGTCAAAAACCCTAAATCCCTAAAGCCCTAAGCCCCCAAGCCAAGCTCCGCAGGAAATCGTGGCAGAGACTTCCGGCCCGATCCTGGCTCTCGCTAACAGCACCCCCCCTGAGCCGCCGGATTCCTAGTGAGTCATAAGGTCCCTTCAGGGGTCCTTTAAGGGATCGGGATGTGGAGGTTTATTCAGGGGTTCGGGGTTTGGGGCTACTACAGGTCAGGGGCTAGGGGCCAAAACGGGTTGGGGTTTGGGGTGTCCTAGTTGGGTTTTGAGATCAACTTTCATGTATATATACGCACATAAGAAAGATGCGGGTCTTACCAAAAACAGGTTACGTAATTTTTGCTACATGGGCTTGGTAAGGTCAGATTGTCAGTAGTTGTGAATCATGTGAGGTTTGTGCTGCATGCCGACAGTCAACATTGGGTGTTGTCAGTAGCAGAGGTGCTGCTGCTGCGTTGGCCGATCTGGGATTTTTGGGAGTTTCCGAAAATTGGGGGTACCTTATTTAGGGCTCCTTATAGTAAGGATCCTACTATTTAGGTTACTATATTAGGGCCCCCTATTATCGGAAACTCCCATTTGGACACAGCAAGGCCCACGATGGAGACTGCTTTTGAGGAGGTGACCGATGAGCAGCGTCCTACGGCTCAGATACGTTTCAGGGCCAACCGTCTTCAGCCGTGCCGCTTTACCTCTCATGACATCGAAAGCCAGGAAAGGGTTCCTATTTTGGCACAGCTCCCTTTGCTAACTTCTTCTTGGAGCCACTCGTACCAGCGATGTAGTCGAGGGTTTTCAGTGAAACGGCACATGTTGGTGAGGTGGTGGTAGCTAAGCTTCAGTTGATCTTGCAAGTCTGATTGGAAGAGAACAGCCTGAACCTGCGCTGACCGAAAGCGCTGCAAAGCCCTACAGACAAATGCACAAGTACCTTAATCTTCAGATCCTATGCAGACTGTTTAAGGAGTCCAAACCCAAGAACCCAAGGCGATTCTTTTGTAGGACCTTGTGAGCACCCGAAACCACTCTAAAGGCGAGAAGCAAAGACGCCGACTGGAGCGCTTTAGAGCCGGCTGCCCAAATGTTCGGTTTCTGGCTTCTTGCTAAGGGATTTAATTTCAGTTACCATAATAAGGAATCCATGTTATGTATTATACGTCCCTATTATGGTAACTTAAATGCTTGAACAAGAACCTGGTTTTTGTTGGTGGGGATGGTAGTTGGGCTTGGGGTCTCCACGCTACAGGTCTATAGGTTTAACTTGTGAATCCTGCTTGGGTCTGTTTCCTGCAGTAGGTAGCAGTCCATGGGTGCTTACTAGTTACTAGTTGCGGCTTCCCGCTCATGCAACTGTGGTAACGACGAGAGTTTCTGGAAGGTCAATCGGTCGATCGTCCCGCTGCAACACAAGGTCCATCACCCCTGAAGCCGTACATGCTTGTGCAACGAGCACGGAAGCGAACTGAGTGCCTGGCATCAACCATTAAACCCCAAAGCCGGAACCGGACCCGCGGAAGATTGCGGCCCACGGAATGAAGTATTGCTGTATCGTATGGCGATATGTCTTTTTGGGAGAGTGCCCCTAATCCGCCTGTCGGTTGACTCACGGACTGCCTTGGCATGGTTTTGTCATCGGCGCGAGGCACCGCATGGCTGAGTCCACCGGGCTCTCTCTCCAATCCCCACCGTGATCCCCAAAAGACCTTCAACAGAGTCTTCCTGAGTTGCTATTCCAAGTCTCTCCGAGCTTCCGCGCGCTCAGGCGATGCAAGCTGGCTTAGCAGCTCGCTTCTCATTCGGCAGACGGTTCCTTTCCGAAACGGTCCGTGCGAGCGCTATCTCTGCAACAGTTTGGCGCATCAGTGGTCAGTTAGAGTGCATCTGCAGGTAGCTGCTTTTGGTCAAAAGGGCCACTAGGGTCTTCCGTTGCCGGGAACTCCCACACGTCTGTGGTCCGAGGAAGGCGAGGGAGAAAGCGAAACGAAAGAGGCGACGGCAAGGGCGATACTATGCAATAGTATACTATACTATGCAATAGTATACAATACTATGGTATTCTAGACTACAGTGTATTGGTATATTACTGTGTCGTCACCTGTCCCGATCTGCAGTCCGCGGAGGGATGAGTGCATGTTATTTCTTCAGCATGGTTAAATTTGGTGTGGCAAGGCCGCTAGACTGACCGACTTGTTGCGAGATCGGAGTGCAAGGCGTGATGTCTTCAAGGCCAAACTCTTTGTATAGTTCAGAATGGACCTTTCATGCGTTCCTCAAGCTTCCAATCCTAACCGCCGAAACTCCAACCCGGCTACGACACAAAACCAACAGCAGATCTGCTCAACTAAAGTTTTCGGGGGTTCGTCATACTGCTTGAAGCGATGTGTTGTTGCTGCTTACATCAAGTTTCCCCCCAGACGTTTGCTAAATCCTACAAACCCATGGTTCGTGTTCAGGCCTCAACTCGCTTGGAAGTGAAGGTGCGTAGCCCGGTCTCCGGTTTGGGAATGCAGTATGCCTACAGGATCGGGGCGGTTGCAGGGGAACGTGCCCTTGGCTTGGGCACTGCATGGCTTGCCTTCCCTAGCCTCACTATTCATCACGAGCTCTAGGCTTCACCGGGCATGCAACATGATTCCAGTTGAGACGTTTCAAGACGTCGTTGCCATCAAATCTATGATTGTTGGTGTTCGGTGTCATCACCATTTGTCCAGTTTCGTTGTCGTCAACGTCACCATCACACTACCAGAATCAGCAGGGATGCCGAAGAGGAGCAGAAGGAACTCACAACGACTAGAGCTCGCGTGCTGGGGCTGGCCCATGGCTTCCAAAAGTACTCACAGCTCCTAGTCGTCTTAGTCTTTACTTATTTGACACTATATATAATATATAATATATAGTGTATATATATATATATACATATATATATATATACATATATATATATATATATATATATATATACTCCCTCAGAGTGCTCAGGCCTCTGACGGGGACTCGGTGTTGGCCAAGCTCAGAGCACAGGCCCGGCTCTGTCTGCAGGGACTGGAGCCCTTTTCGCGAAGCCAAGACGGAGGATGCCCCTCAGCCCTCAGCCAGATCCTATAATAACCCTAAACCCTAAACCCTAAACCGTTGGAAAAAACCCTAAACCGTTATAAACCATAAACTTGACTTATATACAGCCCCTGCAACTGCAGCCACATGATCGCTGGGAAGGTTGAGGCTCTCAGGTAGACTGCATGGAGAAAGAAGCACCGACCCTTGAGTTCAAACTGACTTCCGCTCTCCGGCGTTGGTTTCGCTATGACGTCCTGCGTAGTACGGCTGTCGTTTTAAGACCTTTCCGACAGCTCAGAATGCGAGGGATCTCCGACATGAAGCTGCCTATCTATACGCTCCCGGCTTCGTCCTTGCTAGGTAGGAGGAAAAATAAGCTCCCGGACCGGGTTGCAAAGGTTAGGCTTTGGTGAAAAAGCGCTGCAGCGAGCTGTTGCATGGGCGCAGTCACGAATCAGTGCCCCGATTCTGCAGTCTCTCGCAGCATACACTAGTACATGCAGACCATGGATCAGAAATAATTTGCACAGCTTGGCGAAAGCCCGTTGGGATAGTCCACGGGTGGCATGTGTTCTTCGTCATGGCTGCGAGGCTGATAAGACAGATCCGCCGGAGAAAGATGAGAAGGCACTTCGAGTGGAGGGTCGATGTTATTGCGCAGCCATGCCTCTAAACGGTGCTTTTTCGATGGCTCTTCCCCGTGCCATAATCGCACTTGCACCAAGATCCCAGGGATGTTGAAGGTCTTCTGGTTCGCAGACCCCCCAACTACCCTCTAATATACCCCAAATACCTACCATTCACCTCCACTGGGGCTGCATTACAGGGCCATTGGGGGGTCCTGGTTCAGAGCTTAAAGGGAACTCCAGAAAGTTGGAATATGGATTAATGGTAGGATCCCCCAAAATTTACCTTAAAGGGGTTACGATAATGATATTCCAACTTTCTGGCTATTGCTATGAGTGCCTCGGGGGTTTCCCACGGAATGCCGCGAAGACGAGACAGCCATCAGCCCTGCTCTCGTAGCTGGAGCCCATGATAATACTTAGGGGTACTTAGAAATACATTTTTAATTTTCGGCTATTATAACCGCCACAAAACAGGTAAAAATATAAGATTTTTGGTTATTATAATCCCTCAGAAACAGCGTGAATTATACTTTTTGCTGGGGTTCTAAGTTCAGTATAGAATAGCCTGCTTGGGCTGTGAGGGCATATGCTGTGCTATGCCCTTTTTCAGAAATGGCATGAGGGGGGTTCTCTAATTCAATTTCTAGGCCCTTTCGATTCTCCGAGGGGACAAGGACCGACATGTGCTGTAATACTGGAGACTCACGAGCAACATGCCCAAAATGTTGTTCACCCTTTCATGTGACCAAGGCGGAAGGAAAGGCAGAGGACGACGAAAAGTCTACAACTTCCGAGGGAGAGGACGCTTCCTTGCTGTCGTAGCAGGCCCCGGAAGATCCCAAACCGCCCACTACCTTCCTGAGGCCTTATACCCGCGTAAGCTCCATTTCTACAGAATACCATGGGGGAAATCTCTAAACTCCAAACAAGAAAGCTGGAAGCCTGCTTGCCCTGGAGGATGAAGGAGAGGAAGCCGGCGGAAAGGTGCATGCTGCAAAATCATGTGCAGCTGTTTGGCAAGCGTTGTTGTCATGCCGTGTGGGTACAGCAGAGTGTTTGTTGGGTAGAGGTGTTCCAGTGCTGCTTTGCCTCATACAAGATAGCACACGCAGCCTTGCCATCACAAATTGAGCTGGAGCAATTGGCATTGACAACTCTGTGTTTATGGTGTTTCCATCTGAGTGTGAGTTACCATGATGAGCGCGCCGTCATCATCAGCATCGTCATGACCATTGGGGTCTGCATGGTTATCGATTTGAATGTGTGTCACCCTCACGGATGTCGCAGGTTTGGATCGTCTAGTCTAAAGCTTTGCTTTATGCCGGAGGCAGCCCCTGCGGCGAAGGCGGAGAAAGGCACAGACCCTTCTGGCTTGTAGATACTATAGGGGCCTGAATAATTACCTTTACTATTTTGGCGGTTCCTTATTATAATTATAGTATAATGGGCCCCAAAACCCCAATCTAATTATTAAGGCCCTTAATTTTATTACTCCAATTTCGACTCAGACGTTGACAGTGAGATTTGGTTTCGGTTGGGTCAGACCCGACAAGACGTCGAGGCCCTGGTACCCCTGCGCCGTCGGAGTGTCTCGTTACCCACCACACGGCCGGCAATGGCTCTTTATGCACTTCCTGCGTGCTTTGGCCATGCCTTCCGAAGTGAATCTCATCCAAAGCTCATAGCGGCGAGTCGTTGGGATTAGTGTTATATACTGTTGTGACCAGGGCTTTGGGCTTCGAACTGCGGATGCCGCAGCAATCCTCAGGCGAGAAAAAAGCTGCAGAAGAAAAATCCGAGGAGGAGCAGGCTGAATGGCGTGGCACTAGGATTGTACCATGTAGGTTAGGGTTTAGAGCTTATGAAGAATAGTACCATGAAGGTCAGTGATGTGGCTTTCGCACATCCTAGATCACTGCTGTTTCAGATGCTGTTGTGCATGCTTAGTCTTTTAAGCTGCAGGCCCCCATCAGCCAGCCAATCTGGTATCTGTTGTGACTGCAAATAACACACAAATCCAACATCGCTCGTAGCATCAGTAATTTCGGGCTTACGTCAGCTGTGCATTGTGCCGATTTCATCTCCCAAACCTTTGGAAGCCAGAGGTGTGCCCGGTGCCCAGCACGAAGACAATATGGGGGCCTTTGCAATTAGAATAGGGCTGGGGGGGTATATTAGCCTATATTTGTAATGAGGACCCACAACTCCCCCCCCCCCCAAAAAAAAAAACAACAAGGTAAGCAACATAATATTAATAATTATAGTAATATTAATAATTGTAATAGTAATAATAATAATGCCTTATTCTAGCTCTTAACGCCTCTATATTAGGGCTTCAGAATCTCTCGGGGACGGGGCGAGGAGCCGGCGGGATCCAAGGCAGATGAGGAGCTGCCATCTTTACTGCTGTTAGGAATTCTGTTGTCTTTCAGTAATAGGAGAACTTAAGGGGATTCATACTCTTAGGAATGATGTTATGTTGTCTATTATAGTAGAACTTAGGGAGATTAGCAAGAATAGTGTTTATGTATACAATTTGGTTCCAAGGGCGGCGAAGTGCAAGCTGTCGACGGTTTGGGCTCCTGAGCTGTGAGCCTTTGAGGGGACTGGATAGACAGAACTGAACCTTTGGTAGTACTCGAGAGCATGGTCAAGGTAGGAGAGGAGTGATGGGAATCCGATCTTCCCACCTTCCTCGCAGATGAATGAAGAGAATGAAGCGAGGTGCCGATATTAGCGGAATCATAATGATGCTTCTGGAGAGCATCGAACCAGCTTCGTTGCCGCGGGAGTGACATCCCTTCCATCCACGACCTGAGTGGCAAATTGATTGTGTTCGCAGGCGGCAGAGCCGAACGCAGAGGCCAGCGCCACGTATCGGGACCCAGCTGACCATCTGAGGGATTGCCACGGTAGGGTGCGTGGCATACACCTTCAAGGCTTTCAGTCCGGGCTTTGGATACATGGTGGGGTACGGTGGGTTGCTTCGATTCTTGCCTGCCTTGCAAGGTATATTGTCCCACGAGGTCCTGTCCCAAGAACGCCTAAGGGTATCCCGAAATTTCAGGGGTTTCATTTCCAGAGGTGCCTTTCGGTGGAGCGAAGGAGCAGAGCTAAGACGGCCCAAGCAGTGCTCCACATGCCGAGGAGTTCACCAACAGCGCAGAGCAACGGGCAGAAGGACCGGAGCGTTCCTAGAGCCGAAGCAGCGTATACCGATGTTGATATCTGGTTCAATGCTACCCGAAAGCACATTCTCCATTTATTCCCTCAGCCCCAGGGGTTGCGGATCGGCTGTCCATGGTGAGCTTCATGGTTCCTATGTTCTCCCGGCCACAAGCATGGCCATGGTGTTCCCTTCTGGTCCTAGAAGCCGTTTTGGGAAAACACCTTCTTGGCTCTTTGGTGACAGGGACGCGACATGAAAACTGAGTCATAGCTGTTGCGAGGAGGTTTGGCAGCAGAAAGCCTTGCCCCGCGATGTAGATCAGTCGTTGGCAGGAGAAGGCAGATGCCGCTCCCAGTGGCGAGGCGCCTTACTGCTAGGCATTTTCATTTGGACAAGCTCAAATCCCACAAGCTGCTCTTGCAGATGTGACCTTCGAATCTCATGCCAGAGCAGTGACCAGGATTTCGTCAGCACACCAGTGCTATCAAGTTTTGCAGGTGACCGGGCTTCGTTCGAAGTCCCAAATAATACGAATGTGGTTAAGCTCGACTGCGGTTGTGGACATCACCTCTGCGGGAACGAATCTTCATAGCTTACGACTCCGTGTCCAGGTCCTCTCCAGGAAGTTCAACTTTTAGGCACAACCGCGAACCCTGCATACCGAGGTTCTCTCTCTCCCTCCCTCTCTCTCTCTCTCTCTCTCTCTCCCTCTCTCTCTCTCTCTCTCTCTCTCTCTCTCTCTCTCTCTCTCTCTCTCTCTATCCATCTCTCTCTTGCGCTCCCTCTCTCGCTCTCACGGAGCTGTGCAGAATTGAGCCGGCTCGATGCAGGCCTGTGACGGTGACGAGGAGGCCATCTCGGGTTGGGGCTGGTAAGCCGCAAAGGGCTTCAAGATCCAAGGTCTTTGTTTCTTTTTTCGGGTGCCGCTACTTTGTCTCTGCTGCGCGGCCGCCGCACAGCTTTGGCGCGGCAACTCCCAACCATCAGCATCTAACGCACGCCGCTCTTTACGGTTCTGTTCACCAACTGCCTGAAACTGCGAAGTACGTCCTGGCTCGTCGCTTCCTCGAACCGATCCGCAAGAAGTGCAGTCTCATTGCACGAGTGCGGTCTGTTCGCAGTGCTGAATGAACTGTTTGAGGCATGTTTGAAACGACACAAAAAAATTTGCGTCCCATTGATTGATGCAGTATCACACAGTCACAAGCATCTCCATGAACCGACCACGATTGAAAGGAGGTTTGGGCAAGACCTTCTGCCACTCCTCGGCCCAAATTGCGTAACTACATTGAATTGTAAACAAACAAGTATGCCGAGTATGCCCTTTATACAATACTGTACAGTGTGAGAAGCCCACTGTGTGCATGTTTCCTGAGCATGTTGCAAGGCGGCACTTTCCCGACAGACCAAGTTGGAGAGTAAGGTTATGCGGTTCTGGGGTTGGAAGCCACCTGCATTCCCGGTCTCTTCGTCTTCTCCGGCGGTATGAACCTAAATGGCTGAGGCCGTGAGGACGTTACGTGTTTTGGAGTTTAGGGTGAAAGCCGCGTTACTGTTTTCGGTCTCAAGGTTTCTACTCCGTCAGTGCAGGTTCTGGTTACGTCTGAAGCATCTAGAGCCGTCAACTTATTTGTAAGGGCTCCCTCGGGTGCTGCCATCCTTGGAACATTGGATGTTCAGCCCTGAAGCAAAGCCTCAGCACCTCAAACCAAGCCAGGATGTTAAGCATTGACCTATAAACATGAACAAAACCCCTCAATGCCATACTACCATTGCATGTTTTTGCCGGCAATAAAAACGCATAATCATGTCAATTAGAATCCAGGGTCCGACAACACAACGCCAGTATACGCCCATCCCTCGGCATTTTGCAAAAAAAGAATATACAGCGTCAGTGATTTATGAGTATATATATATATAGAGAGAGAGAGAGAGTTATACACGATTACAAGTTTTCGAGATTATCATGACCATCAGTATTGCTGCACATCATGTATTTCACATCGTAATATTATATACGATATGTGGTATCTATCGCATAGTATGTGTCAGGTTGGATCCCCGGTCGATGTAAATGAACCCGACCTGAAGTGGGAACGTCTTGGCCTCAGCTCCTGCCTTTAAGAAAGTTGCAATTACAGCTTCAGCGGCTCAGTCACATGTTTCTATCCTATGGGACTCATTGCTTTGGTTGGGTGTCATCTGTGATAGGTAACCACTGCCGCTAGCGTTTGCGCATTTTGCCGCTGCCGGTACCACCACAACAGCTGCCGCGGCTACTGCTGCTGCTGCTGCGGCTGCCGCTGCGCCTGCTGCTGCTACGGCTACCGCTACCGCTACCGCTACCACCACCACCACCACCACCACCACCACCACTACCACTACGACTACCACCACGACTACCACTACCACTACCACTACTACTACTACTACTACTACTACTACTACTACTACTACTACTACTACTACTGCTACTGCTAATACTGCTACTACTGCTACTACTACTACTACTACTACCACCTACTACTACTACTACTACTACTACTACTCCTGCTACTACTACTACTACTATTACTACTACTACTCCTGCTACTACTACTACTACTACTACTATTACTACTACTACTACTACTGCTTCTACTTCTACTTCTACTTCTACTTCTACTTCTACTTCTACTTCTACTTCTACTACTACTGCTTCTACTTCTACTTCTACTTTTACTTCTACTTCTACTTCTACTTCTACTACTACTACTACTGCTGCTACTACTACTAAGACTACTAAGACTACTACTACTAAGACTACTAAGACTACTACGACTACTAAGACTACTAAGACTACTAAGACTACTAAGACTACTAAGACTACTAAGACTACTACTACTACTACTACTACTACTACTACTACTACTACTACTACTACTACTACTACTACTACTACTACTACTACTACTACTACTACTACCCCCCTACCAACTACCCCTTTTACATTCTCTTGTAACACACATCCGTTTTACCCGGTATTTGCAGCACCTTCGTCATGTAGGAACATCTTACGAAGCTTCAAACCTCACCTGCGAGTTTTCGAACTCCAGCATCCGATTCTGGACTTGCTTTTTTTGGGGGGTGGTGGGGGGAGTGCGGGAAGAATGATGACGACATTGTTACGCCGACACCCCGAACAACATCTCCGTAAGAGCCTTTTACTCGGTATTTGCAGTATTTTCGTGACGTCAGCCATCTTATATAGTCGCCAAGCCTACCTCTGGACTTTGTTACGTTGTCTTTTGCCTTTGCGAGGGCTTTCAGAGAAAACTCGAAATTGGGTGGTCATAACTGTTCGAGGCTGCCTGTACGTTATCAGCCCCCCCCCCCCACCCAACGCAATGTATGCAAAAGGGGTAGTTGGTGGGGGGGGCCGCCTACTACTAGTACTACTCGTACTAGCACTAGTACTAGTACTAGTACTAGTACTAGTACTACTACTACTACTACCACTACTACTACTACTACTACTACTACTATTACTACTACTACTACTACTACTACTACTACTACTACTACTACTACTACTACTACTACTTTTCCCCTACTACTTTTCCCCTACTACTACTACTACCACTACTACTACTACTACTACTACTACTACTACTACTACTACTACCATTACTATTAACACAAAAGTTACTACTGCTACAACTACTGCTGCTACTACTACTACGACTACTACCACTACTACGACTACGACGACTACTGCTATTACTAGGACGACGACTGTCACCACCACTGCTACTACTACTGCTGCTGCTACTACTGCTACCACTACTATTCCTGCTTCTACTACGACCCAAACGTACAGGTGTATTTGATAGTTTGCCTTTACCCACTCCTGCCATACAGTAACCACCTGGGGAGCAGATGTGGCAACATATTTTCGTGGCTTCTGTCGCCTCGGACTGAGGTAAGACGAAGACCAAAGCACCGAAGCCCGGAGACCGAAAGCGTGGAGTGCAGCTGCGGGCTCAGTAGAAGGTGTCCTTTCGGCATGGACGGTTCGCACTGGAGTGCTTTCGTAGGTGCATACCGGAAAACACCCAGACTTCAAGCTTGTTAAGCCTCAGGCCCGCGTCTCCAAACTGCCAGAGCTCGCCAAGTACAAGCAAAGCAGCGTAAATGAATTGCCTCAGAAGCCTTTTGCGTGCCGCCATTTGCCATACATCCTGCTCCGCTTAAGTGTGCTTACTTCAGCAGTCTTGGCAAGTAGAGAGGGTTAAGGAGACTGCGAGAGAGTGAGGCGGCGACAGAAAGAAAGAGGCTCCTAAAGGGGTAGACAAGATGGTTTTAAAGAGAGAAAGACTGATGCGCTGTTCATAGCGAGAGAGAGAGAGAGAGAGAGAGAGAGAGAGATATAGAGAGAGAGGCAGTTACAGAAGAGCCAGATGCTTGGTCTCACGACCGAATCTGACTTCAGACAAGCACCCGTGTGCCGTGTAAATTTAGACTTGTCGCAAGCAAGCTGGAGCTTCAGAGAAAAGTATTTAGGCCCGGATTTGGACCCGGGTGCCTTATTCTAATATACCATTATTAAAATATAAGGAACTCCCAAATTAGTATAGGTAATTTATTATTTGCTTTGGAACCCGGATCCAACAAAGAGGAGCTCCGAGAAGCCTGGCCCAAGAGTCGAGAGGTCCTGGGACCTAGGTCAGCTAGGCAATATCGGGGCCTTGTAGTTACCTATACTATGTTGGGGGTTCCTTATTCCAAAGATAATTACAGCATAATGGGCCCCACAACCCTATTCTAATTATTAAGGCCCTTATGTTATGTTCCTGTCAGGTTCGGTGGGGCATCCCAGGTCGACACCGAGAAGGGCAAGGAAGGCGCAAAGCTTGAAGTCCGCGAGATGTTGAACACCAGGGTCTCTGAGCATAACCCTAAGGCTCTCAGGACTCATATGTCAAGGCTTCTGGGCCTAAAGACCATATGTTGTATGTAAGGCTTTTGAGCCATTTTGAGCCTAGCGGTAAGGGTTTAGGGTTCAATCATGGGCGTTTGCAGCATTTTGCGGCAAGAGCTTGTTGATCAGGATCTTCCCAGATTTGTTGACGCAGGCATCGTTAGGATTTGTGCTGAGGTATGTTCCAGTTGAACATGGGGATTTCAAGAAGCAAGTGGCCGTAACGAAGTCCCTAGATGTAGATAAACAGTCTAGGCTAATTATAGTAGGAGCCTTACTGTAATGGACACTGACGAAATCAAATCTGTGTATATTTATATATGTATCAAACCAACAAGTACATACATACATATAGATATCATGACATGCATGTATGTGTATATATATATATATGTATATATATATATATATATATATATATACATATATATATATATATATAACCATGCCTATGTGTGTATATATACACAAATGTATGGCTTCCTTTGTTTCTTGGCGTGCTATGACTTCGGGAACCCAGTGACTTGCAGCTTGTCGTGCAGATTATTGCATGCCAGGCTCGGAAGACGGAAGCGAAACAGAGCTTTTCCAGGACAGCGAGTGGGAAGTGTGAAGTGTGGGGGACTTTGGGGTGGAGGATAGGTGCCAAGTGCCTCGCGAGTGGGCTTGTCTATTCGTGTACCATGCGCATTGCGCAGCTGAAGCCATAAATGGCGCAGCGGGAACACCTCTCCAAGCGTACAAGCCCTCCAAAGACTTGAGATCCATTGGACCCCGTCTGATACTCCCACTGCACCAGAGCGCTCCGCTGTGCTCTCGCGTGAGATTTCTTATTGAGGATCTCAAAGCCACCAAGGCCACGGAAGCGACCGAGGCATGACAGAAGTTTTGGGAGTGGGGCTTGGGGTCTTAAGGATCTTAAGGGGCAAGTATCCATCAGGCTTTCAGGGATTTCAGCGTTGTTGCTTTGGCATTCTCATTTTCCTTCGCGGCACGAGTTCCAATTTCGAGGATTGAGGATCACATGTACGCGGCCTCCGGATTGCTTTGTAATTGTGCCAGCGCCATCCAGGGAGAACGTTTCATCTTCGGACCAGCGCTAACAAAGAGCCAGCCGTTGATCAAAACTCGAGGAGCACAGTTGCCTATACATATGTATACATTGTATATGATGTGACACTATGGTTATGGGAACAGATACATATGTATACATTCTATGATGTGATACTATGGTTATAGGAACAGCACCGTTGAGGTGGGTGGTTCGAATTCTCAAAACCGGAGCTGGGCCTGAACAGGAACCGGAGACACCTGCAGCACCGGCCCCGGAGGCCGATTCTGAGATAATCTCCTTGTGGGAATTTGCCCGGATATGAGGGGTTTAGGGTTTAGGGATGAGTTCAAGAAAAAGGGTATATTAAGCCATTGTCGGCTGATCTGGCTTTCAAAACATGATAAATGACATGAGCTTCGATTGCTTGAGCAAGTTGATGCAGCATCTGGTGCAGAGCACTCGGGTGAGCGAGCTGCCAGGTCTACGTCCGATGCTGTTTCATCTTAGATTGATGGGCATCTCGAAGCCACCAGCAAGAATATGCAGGACGACTTCGCGAATTTCCTGGACGAGATCAAAGAGCTGGATGTGCTTTCCTCAGCACCAGCGATGTTGCGCCCAGCACTATTGAGGTGATCTGTCTCCCTCTGAAACATGTGTAGTCATATACGGTTTGTGTAATACAAGTATTGCATGAAACATATACACATGTGCATGTATGGCCAGCATATCACATGAACTAGTAGACATGGAGAGGCATGTTCTGCCAACCTATCTTCACCCGGCATAGGATTAGGTTCTGGGCTCGCCTTGACGCTGTAGGGTTGCGCAATTAAACAAGCCAAAAGCATGCACACGCAGGCATGCGTTTTGTATGTATGCATGCATGGGTGGAAGGGTGGATAGATGACGCAACGATAGGCAGGCAGATAGATCTGGTAGACAGGTAGATGGAAACCCATGTCTTGGATTTCGAGGCTTTGACGGGCCCGGAATCTTCTGCGGACGTCCCCACCTTGGATCATCACTCTGTTTCTTGGTTTTTCCCCGAAACCTTGAAATCCCAAAAAAGACGCTGGCCGGAATCAAAACAAGAACCCAAACTCCGACCCTAACCCCCGGGATCCAAGTCTACCCGGTGTGATTGTTTTGTTCGCTGTTTTGCTCATCTTTGGTGTGCCTTTCTTCTTCTCTCCACTTGTCCTGTTCCGGCGGCGGAACCTGCGGCTGTTTATGTGCTCCTGTGGTTTAAGAGTTATGAGTTTAGAAGAATCGCCAAAGCCAAAGCCGAAATGACAGGCTTGTGAGATCAGAAGCCGTGAAAGTCAGAGTACAAGCTACAAGCATGGCGGTACATCTGGAATCTATAATCTACCCATGGACAATCCCCTAGCCAAATAGATCAAAGAGTATACACTTTGGCCTTAAAGTAGTCTCTATACGGGTACTTTGGGGCCAATGTAGATACTATGTGGGCACATGGGCCCCTAGGGATCTAAATAAATAAATAATTATACATATATATATATATAATTATATATATATATATATATGTATACAAATCTATATCTGTATATCTATATGTATATATATATATATATTCATATTCCCTGTGCCCTTCTCTGACTGTCCCAAAATGCCTCCATGCTCAGAAAATGGAAGAGCTACTCCAGTCCGAGGAGGCTTGTGACTTGCATCAGGGTTGCTTTGACGGTTTGACGGTGTTGGGTCTTGAGTCTTGGGTTTCGAGTTAGGGTTTAGGGTTTAGGGTTGCTTTGACGAGTTTGGGTTAGGGTTTTGGTTTAGGGTTTAGGGTTGCTTTGACGGTTTTGGGTTTCGAGTCTTGGTTTTCGAGTGTTGGGTTAGGGTTCATAGGGTTTCATTGATGGTTTTTGGGTTTGGGGGCCCAGCCATGGCGACTACGCGCCAGATGCTCACTCCGCACTGGATTTTACGCGCTCAGTTCTAAGTTCGAAAGTCTGTGCCCAGCCTGGAGCATCCTCAAACCTCAATCAAAGGGGAAAAGGAGGGACCCTTAATGGGGACCCCTACCCTATAATGGGTATATAATAGCTATAGTAAGGGTATGTACCTAGGGGTCCTTAATAAGGGTCCCTCCTTTTACCCTTGGACTCAAGCCCCTCCCTTGTCCCAGAACCTACAACTTCAAGTCCTGGCAGGGCCTGAATTTCAAAGAAGATGAGCCGCAGCCCACCAAGGTACTCCGGCCCTTGCGGGCATTCAGGGCTTCAGGCTTTAGAACCTATAGGGCCCTTTCATGCAGCCGTAATGGCCCTTCATAGTGGGTATTTGGGGTATGTTAGAGGGTAGTTGGGAGGTCTAGGTATAGGGCCGTTTAGAGGATGCTCACCAACAGCTGCTTCCAGATCCCTTCGGCACAAACTAGCCAAGCAAGAACACTGAGATTCGGAAGGTTTGCCATGGAAGGGGGCACGGAAGAATCTGGAACTGCAGTTGGCGGCGTTCACAGATCCGATGCTATCTAGGCTTTAAACCTCGGCGGCTTGTTGGAATGAACGGCACAGGGTTCTGATAGAAAGGGCTTGTTCTTTTTGATTTGTGAATTTAGTGGCCAAGCCGGCAGTGGTTAGGTAGCAAAAGCGCGGCTCAAGGTTCGCACACTTTGAAGTTCAGGGTTCTGCAACAAATACGACATGCATTCTAAAAAGGGCCTTTGGATTGTTAGGTATATGGAGCGATTCCCGTCACGCGGAGCACAAAGCAAGGCGGTCTGGTAGCAGTAGTCAGTGCAGTAGTCATGAAGACTGAGGCTCGCATCGATGTCGTCCTCGTTGTCGTCGTCGTGCTAGTAGTCGGCGAAAAGCATCAACCACAAGTACGACAGGATGGACAAGAGGCAACAAAGAGCGATGATAAGCCTTCGGAGGAAGAGGTGAAGGACGCGTCCTGCCAAGCCGAGAGTGTTCAGCTCTTAACTAGCGAGATGGGATATTGGTGGCTGAAGCTTCAAGCCCGTTCCCTTTGCGACAGCTTGTGCTGGTTATATGGCAGTGAGAGCGCTGCGTAATCCTGTCAATGTTAGGACTGGTAGGAATGACACGAACTTTCCCGGTAGGCTTTGGCTGCAGGGCTGTCGGTTGACATTTCTTCCCATCTGTCAGTCCCATGATGTTTCTTCATGACTTCTCTTCCTGCGGTGTCCTGGCCAATACTGAGCCCCTGCATTCTCGACGCAGGAGGAGAAGAAGGAAGAGGAAGCCGCCGAGATCAAGGATGAGCTGAAGGAGGAGGAAGACGCGAAGCAGGCCGTGGCCAAGGAGATGAAAGCTGAGGAGGAGACGAAGGAGGAGGAGCAGGCAGAGACACCTATTTGGGATCCCTTTCAGTTTTCCTGCTTTGCGCCGCAGCCCGGAAGGCCTCAGGGCCAAAGCGATCACTTACTTCCATGATGGTTTCAGGCTTAGGCGAATTTCTGAGAGGGTCAATTGGGTCCTTCAGGCGGGAAAGAAAAGAACCGTCAAGTTGGCCTGGAATGCCTTACTACAGACGATTTTTTTGACGTAAATAGTTGGAATTCCGACCTGGCGGTGCCTCAACGCAGGTGAAAGAAGAGGTAAAAGAGGAAGACGTCGACATGAAGGAATGCGCAGCATAGAACCTGGTGAACTTCAGCTTAAGTCTTCAAGTTCCGGAGCTCACTACTGCAATACATGAAAGTATCGTGTCGGCCTCAGTTCACCTCAGCCTGGCAGTCGGTTTAGTGAGGGACCTTCTGTCCCATTGGATCAGGCCACTTTCGTTCTTCGACCTAGAATCTAGATGTTTCTTTCCGATTTACTCCGCCTTTCGCAGGGCTTTGCGAGCTACTCTGTTGCATGCCCTCTCTAGGGTATTGAAGCCTATAAATGCTGCGTACCCGCACAGCACTGATCAGACGGCCGTCGAGGGCCGGATATCTCGGGAGCAGAATCCTAACTAAAGCTTTCAAAGAGTCCATACCTGAAGCAACCTTGAGGAGATACCTAAGTCTCAACGGCCCTGAAATCAAGAGCAAGACTGGATCCCTTGCAGGGCCTCGAGAACCCCAGACTTTACTGTGGCACCGCTTCATGGAAGTGCCGGTACGTCGCAACACGACCATGCTTGGAGAATCCTACGTGGATTCGCTTTGGGGCCCGTAGTTTGTGGTGTTTTAGTTCTGCCTGCTTGGCAGCCTACATGTACTCAACAGTCTGACATCAAGGCATGGCATGACTCCTGAATTTGCAGCCGTTTGCTTGTGTTTCCAAAAGGACGTGAACAAGAGCAGCCCACCAGTTCGTTGATTGCGATGGGGTTTCCCGCGATGTAGTTTATCTAGCCTGTGGAAGCTTTTCGCTGAGCGGTACGCCGGTACACTTTCGCAGTGTCCATCATCTTCCCGACTGTGTTTAATAAGGTTGCTGCTAGAGAGAGCAGAAATCACGACAAGTGCAGGACATGGGCACCCATACCTCCAGACGATCATCCAAATCGGAGTGCTGCAGTTCTGCAGGGTGTGTTCAATCCCTCGGAACCCTACACATCCCTCAGCCCTGTGCCCCGACCCCTAAACCTCGCTTCCCAACTCAGTTCTGGATGAGCAGCCATGGGCCAGCACGCCGCGCGTCCCAGCTGCGAGCCTCCGCAGCGGCGCACCGGCGAAGGCAGGTTTAGGGCTTCGACATGAGATTCGAAGGTGCAATCTTGTTTTTTTATTTTTAGGGGTTAGTGTTCGGGGTTTCGGTTTTGGTCTCGTTGAAGGCATGTTCTTGCATCACCTCTTTTTGCTCAGAAGCATTCAGCCGTTTGCGCTCGTAAAGTCATCGCGTAGAGTGAGGCTTTCTGCCCACCTTCGTTTGCGAATTTACCGAGAAACTTGTAATGTACCCTGCCTAGCGACTCGTTCAGCAATGCAGGAAGCGAAACCGCTCTTTGCAGAACCACCAAAAGCGAAGATGACCCCTATGAGGCCCTCCTGAAACTCACTCTTAAAGCACTCAAGCGAACCCTTAAATCTGAAAGGAAGCCTCAGAGGAGCCCTTAAGAGTTTTGATCTGGTTCAGGCGCTGCCGAGGAGCCCCTTACGGGCTTCCTTCTTCGGCAGCTGCGGGGAACAAGATGGGAGTGGCAGAAGGCAGCTGGGGGGTATTTAGTGTTTGTGGTTTTAGGGTTTTGAATTAGGGAGGGCTCTAGGGTATGGAGGAGTATTTACATGTAACTTGATGTCTAATTTGGGGGTCTCGTTGACTTATGTATACAGGGTTTCGGGTATCTGAGGTGCTCGCAGATCCGTGGGAGCTCCGCGCCTTTTCTTGGCCGCGGGGGAGAGAGGCGACAGAAGCGTGGTTAGAGGATTCAAGGGTTTGGGGGTTTAAGGGGTAAGGATTGCGGTTTAGGGGTTTAGGGTTTAGAGGATTCAGGGTTGGGCCAACGGCTGGGGGTTTAGGGCCTATAGGCGTTTAGGGTTTAGGCCCAGGCTCGAGGTTAAGGGTGTTTAGAGATCAGGTCATGTGACCTTGAGGGTGTTAGAGTTTCGAGAGTACAGGTCTAGCCATTGATTAGAGAGGTTATTGTTTGGGCATGAATGGTTTGGGGTCCTAAAGTTTAACTTCGAAGCCAAAGTGTCGCAGCTACTTCGAAGAAAGGGCTTCTAGCTGCACCACTCGCGGAGCATGGCCTTTAGCTTGCGCCAAGCCAAGAGTTGTTTGAGGCCCTGTTTCTTTCGTAGTCCGACCTTTTCTTCCATGACGTTTTTCACTTGTCTCAACTCAGGATGACACAGTTGAGTCGGACAAACCTGGGTTTTGCTTTGATGAACGCGTGGATTCATGTTGCCCGGCTGGTTGCTTGTGCCCCGAATCGTGCCTTTGCCCTTCGGGCCAGCTAAAGTCGAATGGGGTAGGGGCCGGCCTTGTGTACAATGCACCATGATATGGAACTCGTTGCATCAAACCAGAACAGGCCAGCTGCCTGTTGAAAGCATTCCGAGAGTTACAACTAGTATAATTAGCACAGTTACCCGGAATGCTTTCTTATGTCTTAGTTGTTGGAGCATCAATAGCCGATAGCTCGAACATCCTTGTCAATGCCGCGTCGCTCCACCTTAGACATATAAGGATCTGATCTAGAACTGACAGGGACACAGGGGGAGGGCATTAGGTGTGCTCTGCTTTTCCTAGGTAGAGGTGCGTATATACATACATGCATACATGCATGCATACATACATCCCCACACACACACACCCCACACACACACACACACACGCGCGCATGCTTACATACATACATGCGTTCCTGATTGCGATCTGCGTCTGATTCCGCATCTCAGCAGGCATATGCATACGCATGTACCTGTACAGTACATGTATGCACGGACGCATGGATCGCTGGGTGGCTGGCCTTTCGCATGGATGGCTGGGTGAATGCTTCCGCAACCAGTAGGGCGCCGAGCCCGAAAGGCCCAGAAGCAGTCCAACCTCGGAGCCCCTCACCTTTTCAACTTTCTGGGCTTTACTTGTCTGCTAAAAGTTAGTCTTTTCAGTATTGGGCCTTTGTGTGCGTCTCGGACCCTTTATCCAGGCAGGCTGCATCGAGATGTCTGAAGTCGTCAAGGCGG
The DNA here is from genome assembly GCA_905221615.1 of Symbiodinium sp. CCMP2592. NCBI lineage: Eukaryota > Dinophyceae > Suessiales > Symbiodiniaceae > Symbiodinium > Symbiodinium sp. CCMP2592. The sequence goes on from CAJNDT010000002.1 coordinate 432,407, forward strand.
AACGATCTGAGATTTATACGATTGAGGGCAGTGTGGGAGCCGGTTCCGGCGACGAATGGTGATTGGTGCTGCATACGGGTTTTGACATACTGTTCTTCAGCGTTGTTTGGGTGTATCCTTGCCTTGCTCTAAGCTGGAAAGCAGGATCGCGAGGCTTTGCCGCGAGCATGAGCACAAGTCTTAATTCGCGACGAATGGAGGGCTCGGAGAAGAACCCATTTTTGCTGAAGCCCTTCCCAACCCTGCCAAGGCCTATACATAACTAGTTACGTTGAAACACTGCCACCGTGCCTTCAAACTTGCTGAGGGACAGCCTATATCCCACAAACCCCTACATATAGAACCCCTGCAGTAGCCCTTACATGACATGTCAAGGAACCTCTAAGAAACCCTGGACGGAACCCTGGAAGGAGCACTATAGAAGGAAGCTTTATAAAGGAACCTGAAAAGGCGTATAGGCCCCTTACATTGTGAGGTGGAGACTCTTTGGCTCGTGGATCCGCAGGCGCCGAACTCGGAGTTTGCTTTCTTCCCCCGGTGGAGGGGCTCGAAGGCTGAATCTGCCTGTCTGTCTGGGGTCTTGTATGTAATGTAAGGTAAGGTCAGGTGATATGATATAGTGTTGTACTAGTGTACACTCTAGCATAATAAAATATCAAATCTTACGATATGGTAGTGTATAGTATGACATGATAGATATCAAGGTATATTACAGTGCAATATTGAGCATATTCTAAGGCAATATGGGTAAGGACAATATATAATATGTCAGAGGCTAATTGCATTCTGGATATCAGGTTTCAAACATAATCAGAGACTAGAACTAGATGCCAACAAATTGGTTTCAGAGCCACAGCTCCGGATTAGGGAACTTAAGGTTTAGGTTCAAGGCTTCTGCACTGCAGCCCCTCCTCAAAAAAGGTTCCATTTGTAGCTGCGCTTAGACGAAGCCGCGCCAAGGGACGCTTGGAAACAAGGCTTATATCTAGATCTATGACGCCTCCACTGCACACTGACGCTTGAACCTGTGCGCCCTCACGTGAGGTCTGCGTGGTGCCGCTAGGGGCCCGCGCCGAGGCACCAAGCGGCAGCTTGGCGAAGTTTGGCTTTTCCGGTATAAGTGGGGTCTACGTCAGAAGGTCGGCACGGAATATCACTACACACTGCGAGAGGACCATGTTGGATCACCGCCCAATTGATCGCAGCATACGGCTTCTGGGTTGCTGCTTCTTCGGTCTGTGTCTTTTCTTTTTACGTCGATAATCCTTGCAGTAGCAGCCAGTCCTGTCTCGATTGTCTTACTGAGGTTGGCGACTTACGACCATGGGATGCTTAGGGGTTACTTAGACAGTGTCTGCGAATCCGTTATCAACATAAAGAGTTGTCCGCTCTTGCCACTCTTCAGGGGCAAAGTCCAGCGACTGGCAATCTGAGGTGAGCCAACACCAGCAGGATTCGCCCTGATACAGAGGAACGGCCAGGCGGGTTCCCTGCTCAGCCTCTTGCCACCGATGTTTGGCCCAAATGATTGTGTCTGAGCATATGTATGTGAGTGCAATCACAGTCATGGGGATTGGAAGGTTTTGGGGTATGTGTTCAGTTTCGGGCAAAAACTGGGCTTGAAGTTGGCACCACTGTTCAGGGTTCACGTCCCAGTAGCCAGTGTAATACGGTTGAAGTGATCTAGGATCTGTGGCTGCTTTACAATGCCCCGTGCTCAACAACACATGTTGAACAAAGGCAAGTCAGCAAGTGCTTGCACGTCCCCACGTGTTCATCATTTTGCCCCAGCTTCCGCGACCACAGCACGAAGTTCCGCGAGCTTCTTCTGCACATGCCAGCACGCAAAAATTCATGTCGTTTGGCAGTCCTGGCAGATGGCTCCTGCCGAAAGCTCAATGATCTTCCAAGACCTGTTAGAGTCTGTTTGAGCACTGCCTCGACCAGCTAGGCGGCTGGCCATGACCCAAAGCTTCAACACCTCTTAACCGAGGTCCGAACCATAGAATTCAAGTAGTAGAGCCCACTTCCGGTAACACCCCTCCATTACCGACAGGAGTTGGTCTTTTGCGCCCCATCACCTGCACTTCGGGAAGCATGGCTGGCCGCTTTCCGGGACCTCCTGACGCTGGCAAAGCAAGGCTGGGGCCCAGGGTGTTTGCACTTTGGGTTGTCTTATACCTTGAGTTATTAGGGAATGGAAGAATGGTAGTAATAGTAGTTATAATTGTACCCCATTCCTCCCTTCCCTACTAACCAAAGGTATTGTGGGGGGCGGGGGTTACGCAACCGGATGATTTCCTCGAACTCTCAACTACGCCCTGCTTTTCTGCGCAAAGCCCGAACGTGAGTTGTGGACAGCAGTTGCACAGTGTCGTCGCACTATAGTGAACCCTACCACCAAGTAAGTAGTAACTTTCTCTTGACAACAGATAAATATAAATATGTATTTTATATATACATATACATGTGTTTATATGTATACATGTAAATGTGTGTATATATATATATATGTACATATATACACATGTATATATATATATATATATAACACTACAGAACTAGAATCTAAGAAGAAAACATGTGTGTATATATATATATATATACACACATACATACATACATACATACATACATACACACACAGAGGTGGTTTTTGTGTTAATTACCAGCCCATGAACTCCAGGAGCCGTGAAACTAGCAGATATCAGCCCGCGAAGCTTAAACCGTCAGCCCAGAAATTATGCGAATTAACAAGTGGTTCCCGACGCACTGAACGATCTCATCTGCAAGATGCTGACGCAGGCCTGCCGAGACCAGCGGAGCAGCAGAGACCTGCTGAGGTTGTAGAAGCCATGCCTGCAGGCTCGTTTTGAGGGCTGGCTTGTTGTTTCTTGGGCCTTTGTCACTGGGATTTTCAGGTTTACGGATACAGATTTGAGTGAGACAGGGTTTTTGAGGTGCGAGGGTCTTGATCCAAGGCCTGCTTTTGACCACCGCACTCCGTCGTTTGCGAACGTTTCCAAAGAAAACATGTGGCCTGCAGAGGCTTATCAATTGGACAGCTTCCGGGGTCATACCTATAACCCTTAAACAGAACAGAGCAGAAGTCACTGACAGTGACAGGTCCCCCCCCTTCGAAGGGGAAAGGCCACGGCAAGGGCCCCCGCGGCCCCGCGCCGCCGCCGAAAGCCAAGGCCACCGGTGGTTCGCGGCATCGTGGTGTTTCCTGGCATTGAGGTTTGTTTGCAAAGCCATAAGGGCATCACACATTCCGATGGTAGGTGGGTCGCACTGCCCGGGACTTCATACCTGCATCCGCTATGTAAGATTTTGGCGGGCAGCATACTATTGGCTTCTCTTGACTCATGTTGCTGCGATGTGTGTTGGCAAACACGATCATAGACTTAGAGGAACTAGCTCATTTGGTTTGTAGGTGGAGTTTCTTGGCACGAGATGACATGCAAGCCTGCAAGATCAACAAACAGATTCTGCACCTCGCAGTACTTGGGACTGGTGTTCCTGGCCCAACAGTTACAGAGCTTCGGAAGTCTCACAAAGAGCCAGATCTATTTTCGACTAAGCCTCAGCCAGCGTAGTTTCGGCCTGGCGGATTTTAGCGACTGGGTTATCGTCACGCTCGCTTTTTGCTTCGGGAGCCAGGTTCGGGGCCGGATGAAAGCCCTGGACCCAACACGACTGTGATCGGTAGTCTTGACAGCCATGTGCATGTTGCCGCAGGTTTTGAACTCAAACTTTGTAGTGATACGTACAGTCGCCATGAACCCACCCGACTGCTTCGTAGCTGCTTTTCCCGGCCCGGCACGGACCGTGGCCCGGGCGGCGCCGGCAAGAAGGGTGCAGGTCGCGGCGCAGGAAGTTGCCAACCGAGGCTCATCGCGAGTTCAACAGTTTTTTTGTTCGTGGCTACGCTTAGCATGTGCAGTTTTGTGGACCCGTATATGCTGCAAGGACAGACTTTCACTGCTCCAGCCGTCCTTGCTGCCAGCGTGGCGGCGCGTCGCGCTGCCCAGCGCCGGGGTAAGCAACGGTCGACTGCATGCCGGCAGTCGCCAGCGACAGCAGTTCTGACGCCAAGGATTCGCGAGGAGCATCCATCCATGTCTTCGGTTGAGCTGCTTCAGGAAGATTGCACAAATATTTTGCGCGGTGTGTCTGGAGTCTGTATATCGTACTGTATTCCTGTTATTCTTGGTGCTTTGGAATGGGTGGAGAGTCTTGCTGAACGGAGGAAGCGGAGAAGGAGGAGAAGTTGGAGTAGGCGTATGCGACCAGGAGCAGGAGTAGTAGTATTAGTCGTCGTCGTAGTCGATCGTAGTTGTCGCTGCAGTGGTGGTAGTACGAGGGGTATAGTTGTCGCAGCCGTAGCTGCTGCAGCAGCAGTAGCAATAGGAGTTGCGGCAGCAGTCGCAAGAGCAGCAGGAGTAGCACTATCAGCAGTCAGCAGCAGTGGCCGTAGCAGTAGCAGTAGTAGTGCCAGTAGAAGAAGCAGAACCCCTAGTAACCTGTACTTGGAGGTTCAGGGGTAGCGATAACTGGGGTTATAAGTCCCCGAACATGGGTGATAGATATAGTTAGCCTACCTACCTAGCCTACCCCTACTTTTATATCTACCCTAAACCCTAAGCCCAAAGGAACCCTAAACCCCTCCTTATAACTACCCTACACCTAAACCCTATAGAACCCTTAAAGGAACCCTACACCCCTCATAACCCTACGTAGAACTACCCATGAACCTCCAAGTAGCCATGGCGGAGGAGAAGGATGGGCCGACCTGCTCAGTCTGGCAAGGAGAGCAAAGAGATATCCGCCCTTTGGGGGGGGCCTTTAAGATAAGATCAGGGTTTAGGAGTTTACAAAGAGACATCCGCCCTTTGGGGGGGGAACCTTTAAGACAGATAAGGGTTTATGAGTTTAGGGGTTTAGGGTTCAGGGTCCGCCCTGGTGGGTGAGGGTTTAGGGTTTCGGGCTTACTCAGAGTTTGTGAATTTGGTAGGCTCTCAGAGTCTTTGGGTGTTCAAGGCTTCGGGTCTTGCAGTAGCTTTGAGGGTTGCCGGGTCATCGGAAGTGCTTCCTTGCGGTTCATTATCCGAAATCTCTCCGACAGAGCAGTCAATTAGCATTCGATTTTGTGCCTCTTCGCGGGCAGCATGTCTGCACGGATTCGAAATGATTCAAAAATGCAAAGGGTCTTTTTGATAGCTTCATCCGATAAATCCTGAGCCGGCTCGATGGTTCCGTTCAGTATTTTCAGGATCCTTTCATACTAAAGTAAAGTCTAGACATACAGTGGGAGAAAGCACACTTCTGAGAGATTGTCGTTTGTCTACCTGCAGCTGCTTGGCTGGATAAGTTGTCTCCAGCGTGCCCTCGCCTAACTTGAAGAGAGGCTTTGAACAATGCCCTCAAGTCGCGCCATACCCGGAGTTTGCAACCGGCAGGGGCGAGCCTTGGGTGCAGGGACGACCAGCCAAGCTAGGAGGCGCAGAAGACGGAACCTCCAGCCTAGCACAGAAGAGGCTTCTCAAGATGCTTTCGAGTCGGCTTGGGACGAGAGGGCCCTTGAAGAGCCGACCCCCGAAACCGGGAGGACAAGCCAAGCTAGGAGGTGGGGGAGACAGAACCTCAATCCTAGCATGGAAGCAACATCTCAGAGGCCTTGGGAAAGGTGTTGGGCTGAGTCTTCTCACGAAGAACCGACCCCAGAGACTAAACTCCTTGGAAAAGGAGACAAAGATGTGAAAGCGGCTCCCATCCCCGACGATCTCCTGAACCTGGACACTGCCAACCTTTTTGCACCTTGGACGCAGACTTTTGAGATTTGCAGCAGTGAGCATGATCGATGATCTGTGCAAACAGACAACCCAGCTTCGGGGAATAAGGACAAGACTCGCACCATTAAGGGCGAGGTGGTGCGCAGTTGCCGCAAGGGTGCCAAGCAGGTGGGCAGTCGTAAGGGTTACATAGGATTACAGTTTGCACGGAGCAAAAGTCTCTTCAGACCTCTATGCAGGTTCAGATTGCTCTCTCTCTCTCTCTCTCTCTCTCTCCCTCCCTCTGTCAGTGTTTTTGTGTTTGTACAAGTGTCTGTGTGTTTGACCGCGCCGGTCCGTCGTCACTGCTATTTGTCTGTTGCAGGTTGCCACCGTGGGACCGGCTTCCAGCAGCATGGAAATGTTGGCCCTGTCCTTAGATGTGTTTTGATCCAGAGAAACATACCGAACAACTGCAAAGCACAGGCACACAGAGATATTAAACACATGAGCCTTGCTTTATGTGTCTAGTGTTTGTTATTTGCCTTTGCGGTTCGTCTGCGGGTACATGTGTATGCATGTAGTCGGAGGCTTCTGTGAATATGTATACTCCTTAGTATTGTTGCCTGTTGCAAAAGCCAAAGCATTTCGCAAAGAAACGCGGGCACAGCTTCATACACAGATGCATGCAACTGTTGCACACACATACATACAAAGATGCACACACACACATATATATATATACACATACATACATGCTTTCACATCTGTGCATATGCGTGTGTAAGTATATGTTTTTGTGCGCATACGTATGTATTTATGTATATTTGTTTGTATGTTGATATTGATGTCCAATAATATCTAATGTGTAAAACGTTAAACCTTCTTCTTCCATTAGATACATACTACAATGCACACCTACCTATCGTGCTTAAGTTTCAAGCCTGCAGCTTCCACTATGCGGCATTGGCTGACTATGCTTTGTGTGCGTGGCTGCTTGTTGGAGAGCCTTACCTTGGCCTTTTTGAGTTTGAGTGCTGCTGAATGCTCACCTTAAGACTTGTTGCTGGACCTTTCGTTCAGCTCAGGAGAAGCTCTTCCTTTGCGGAGTTGATGTCTTTCGGCTCAACTTTTCGCACGGCGAGCATGACGAGAAGCTGGATCTCATCGATAAGATCCGTGACATTGAGGACAAGTACAGGCTGGACGCGGTGCATGCCTTGCACGTCCTTGCACAGCTCGGAGCTGAAGCAACCGTACGTCAGGACCAGGTTACGTATTCGATTCAAGAGAAAACATCGCCCATGCATTCGGCATGTGCCAGAGTTCAACAAAAAATCCGAAGCGCTGCATAGGCATCCCATCGCCATCCTGGGGGATTTGTCGCTAAGCTGTGACTAGCAGTTTGCTTTCAGGTTCTGTGCAAAGAATCAACAAGGCAGAGGGCGAACCCTCAGCGTCCACCTGCCTGGAGTTGTACGTTAATACTCATACTCGTTAGCTACATGTTTTCTGGGCCGGTATAGCCCGGAGAATGCAGCAAGTAGGGACTCAGAAACCTGGCTGGGAGTGAGCATGAAAAGCCAGGTCGGATGGTTTTCTCTGTAAGGTTTTGTGAATTTTGATAGGGGCTAATGTAACAAACTGTGAGTATCTGCAGCTTGCATGTCAATAGCCATACCTGTAAGCTAGTCAGCATTGGAGCTATAAGGCTTTCCATGTTTAGCGTAATGTAAACCTTACAATGCCTTACAACCGGTGGCTCGAGAATCGTCGCCGCTATCGTTCTTATTCCTGGTCAGACCCAACTCTTGGATACCAAGAGATTCGCAAGCAGCTCTACGCAGTTCATGATGATTACAGTCCCTATATAGGCAGTGTGATTTGTAAAGTAAGTTACCTTCCGTCTCGAGTCGACGCATAGTGCAGCAACTTCCTGAAGACGAGACTGGGCTTCGAGAGAAAGATCCTCCCCTAAGGGCCCATATATACTACCATTGCGGAATTAGGTCCCAAAAGACCATCCTGGTTATGGCTTTGTGGACTTATTTTCATAATCGTAGTGTATATGGACCCTCTGGGCCAGAGCCTTCTCAGCTGTTTCTTTAGCTCAGGCAGGGTCCGAAACAGCGCTGTGGCAAATTCGAGGATCCCGATGGCGTAGAGCTTCCCGGAGCTGACGGGGTGGGGTTGTTTGGGTTGCAGACCGGCAGCACGATCCGGTATGGTCCATATTGGGGATGGTCTGCCAGAGCCCTCTATATATGTAGAGAGTCGCTTTATGCGATTTGGGGGCAAATTCAGGGTTTCACTTGAGGGCTTTTCGGATCTGGCAGGTTGCCGATGGGGAGTTTGCACGTGAGGGTGGTTAAGATTGAGGATTTCTGGCACGACAGCAGGTGCGACCGTGGACGAAAAAGCCGAGTTTCTGCAGAGATGAATTTGCACCTAGAGGCCAAGCAGCACAGCCGATGCATATCACCATCTTCTCAGACTTGAAATCATGCGACAACCATACAGTAAACACTGGCAGAAGGGAACAACACCAGTCATGTTTGCAGGTTCCGGGCTTCAGATTTCGGGGGTTTATAAATCCTACAGTCCAAGCACAATGAATCCAAGCATTGGATTCATTGGATCAAGGCTGCAGCTCGGTCAGCTTTTTCGTTTCGACATGGACCCCGCGCTGGGCAACGATCCTGGGACCTGCAGATGTTGTTTGTGGTTTTTGCCCTTGGGGCACCAGGTAGACGCAGGATTTTTGGGTTTAGGGTTAGGGACTATGCCTGCAAAAGTTGGCCTTCTCCGAGACTTAGGCCCCCACGTTTGGAGTTTCAATTCATGCAACCCCCAACCTTCAGAGCCTGCAAGCCAGCCCGAAAGCCCAAGAGCCTTGAAGCCTCGACTGCTCGGTAAACCGGGCGAGCTGCGGTTGCTGTGCTTAGGAGAAGCGGGTCCAGCTGCCCCACCCTGAGATTCTGGAGGCTTCCTCTGTCCAGGAATATTCGGTCTCGGCTTTTGCGGGTGAGTGTCTAGGGCCGTTTACGGGTCAAAGTCTTCACGGTCATAAGGTGCTGTGAGGTTTTGGGATGGTCCGGCTTCAGGGATCAAGGCCTGGTTGTGAGACCCGAAGACTGCTGCGAAGCCTGGGGCAACGAGGACACCCTCTAGAGAATGGCGTGCCGGTGCTTTCTAAAAGTGTGGTGATTCATAAATTTGGGATGTTCTCCTGGTTCTTTATACGGGTTTTGCCTTACGGTCTAAGACGAAGGGGAACTTCCATCGCGGCAGCGGCTCTGTTCGGCCTGCCTTCGGCATGGTATTGAAGCTCATCCTTGATTGAAAGCCGTGAAATGCCACGAACCCTGACCCGCGAACTCTAAGCAGTCCAAGCTCCGATCTCCTGGACCAGACCCCACGGAACGGTAGGAATAATCCTAACATGGAGGTTGGGGCTATGACTATGATGCATAATTATCTGCCCTTGTAGTCCTTGTGCACTTTCAGCAGAAGACACCCCCGAAACACTACATCAATACTTACTGTAATGCTGTATATAAGCCCCAGAAACTTTAATCGTAAGACTTCTATTAATGGACCCGACTTCGACTGCAGTAATATAGGGGCCTCAATAGTAAATAGGAACCCCCCCCAAAAATAGTATGGGTAATTATTAAGGCCCCTAAACCAAACCCTAGATCCTAGACTAAACACTTTGTCTTCAAGGCCCCTACAGTACCTCTTACTAGTATAGGTAGTAATACCCCTAAACCCTAGAGCTTAAACCCTAAACCCTATAAGGTAATTTTTAAGGCCCCTAAACCTTGAATCCTAGACTAAACCCCTTTTGGTTTTTCTAAGGCCCTAAACCCTGAATTCTGATCCCTCTAGTACTGGTCTTCGTTCTAAGGCGAAAGCCATTGCAGGTCACAGAGATATAGGGAAACTCTTACAGACCTCGCGAGCGGGCATAGACTTCCAAGCAATGCGAGAGGGAAAAATATCCTTAAAGTATCTCTTTTACCCCTTTTGGGAGGCCTTGGAGCCTGGGAAGGATCAGCGCCTGCTGCTGGATGATGGCAAGATCCGGATGAAGGCAAAGAGGAGCCAAAGACGTCACCCCAAAGGTACCCGAAAGACTTACCAATACTAGTTTTTTTGGGGGCGGGTTCCTTACATTAAAAGTATAGCATGATGTCCCTAAACCCCAAACTCAATGGGCCTCAGTCCCGGTGCCCTATAACTGGCATTTTATGGGGCCGAAAATTACCAACACCATTTTAATTCTGGGGGCTTCCGTATTATGTCTGTAGTGTAGTGGGCCCCAAAACGCTATAAGGGCAAAGAGAAGCCAAGGACTTCATTCCAAAAGGGTCCCAGTCCGGTTTAGGGTTTGTGGGTATGGAGCCAGGGCGTTTAGGGTGAAGGGTATAACCTGGTAGGCTCAAACAGTAGAAGTGGCTCTAGGTTCAGTATACAGGCAGGGGAGAATGGGATAGCCTTCGGACCTTTACGGTTCTGCCTCTTACGAGTGCGCTTTACGCCTTGGGGCAGGTGGGTGCATACTTGTTTTGGAACTTCGCGCGGAGATCGAATTTGTTGTAGATATGTCACACCACCCGAAGAGAAGGCGCCGCCCGAGCTTTAGATGAGAGTTGATGTTGCAGTCGCCTGGAACGCGAAGACAAGCCGGGCGAAGCCGTAAAGAAGTTCGAAGTTTAGGTGCGCCCTACCCTTGGCTTTTTAGGACAGGCCCAAAGCATGCAATTCTGGGCCCCTGCCACCTCTGCTTTCAGGTGGTTCGCAAGGGCTACCTCCTGGATGGCGAGGAAGTCGAGCAGGAAGCTGCTGGAGCCACGCCTTTCGTGGAATGTGAGGCTCTCCTCTGCCAGCTACAGGGGCCCGAATAATTCGAACAAGACTTTGGGGTATATGATTCTGAATTATTACAAAAGGGAGCACCTTCTTCCTTGGAGTGGAACTCCTTGCCATGAGCGTTTCTGCTGCTCTAGAGAGGACTTTCGTTGTGCAGGGGTACTGACGAATCTTGTTTAATATAAGGGCCTTAAAAATAAGACTCTGGTGTTTGGATATCTTCGAATTCCAAGAAGCAACCTCCAACTCTCCAACATAGTATCGGTAATGATTGAGGCCTCCGTATGGTGCTGCTATGAGCCAACCTGCATCTGGGAAGACCAGCGGTTTCGCTCAGAATGCTTTTCATCCAAACCTACCCGTGGCGAAGGCCCCCCCCCCAATGTGCATGCATGAGGTTCGTCGCTAAGAACCGGAGTCTGGCTCTACCCAAAGGCTCCAAAGTAGTTCCTTTTTGGGATTACCTTGTAAAATTCTGAATATGAACCCTAAAAAGGAACTACTATGGAGCCTCTAGGTAGAGTTGTTTTGCAACATTAGAACGAAACTGAGCTATCCGACTCAAGCCTCGGGCCGATCCCCAAAATGCTGCGGCAGAATCCTTCTCCCGAACGGTTGATGATATAAATCCTGCATTACTTTAAGGGCCCTAAACTATGGGAATTATAGTATTTTCCTTATTGTGGGTAATGTAGGATTTATATATCATCAACCGAAGTACGGGTTTTAGGGCGACTCAAGCCGCTTCGGGAGGTCACCGTCCCCGGACACCTTGGAGCCCGCAAGGGTGTGAACACGCCGGACGTCATCCTGAACATGTCTCCAATCACGCCCAAGGACCACATGTCTAGTACTTGGCGACTTGGGAATGTCCCAGAGGTTCTGAAGATCGTGAACCATTAGGAGGGGAGTGGAGATGCAGAGGTGGAGGGAGAGAGATGAGAGAAGCCTTGCGTAGTTATGAACGACCAGGACAAAGCGGATCTGAAGTTCTGCTGCAAGCACGACGTCGATTGGGTCGCCATGTCATTCGTGCAGAAGCACGAGGACGGATGGGTTTTCGGGCTGGGCGGAGATTTGAGTAGGATCCACCACATGGTGTCAGCACTCTCTGCCAACAGACAAGCCGTCCACCATATGTTGTCCTGGAGGTGCTTACAGTAGGATGTGGCAGTGCTTGAGGCTGAGGGCTCAGGATGTCGATCTTTCGGGCCTGCTCTTAGAAACAGATATGGCTACATGGGTGTGGGATCAGCTCGGGCCGACCCTGCAGGCCTCATATTGCTCGATGGCTAAACTTTAGACTTTCGACCAGAAGCTTTGATCAACATGTCCAATGCAAGCCAGACAAGGGCAGCAAAGACACACAGTCAAAAAGGTCCAAACTCGAGACTCTAAGGAGTCCGGACTTCACGAAGAACACACACACACACATACACACACACACACACACACACACCCACACACCCACACACACGCACACGCACATACACATGCTGTCAGGACATGAAGGAGCTGAGAGCCCTGGTCAACAGTGAGGAGTATAATCAGCCCGACTTGAAGCTCCTGGCCAAGATCGAGAAGCCTTCCGCAGTGGATGATCTTCAGACTCTTTGCAGAGAAGTTGAGGGTTTAGGGTTTAGGAGCAGGAAAGGATCTGGCTAGCCCCAAGCCCAGTGGCAAAAAAAGGGGGCTTCCTGCTGTTGAGGAGTGTGCGCTGGCGCACAATCCAAGCCCATGCTGAAAAGGGGTTTAGGGTCTATAACAGTCTAGTATCAGTTCAGTTGGGGACAGGCTGTATGGCATTTCACAGGCTTTCAGGGCTATTTGTGGGCTTAGGGCTGCGGCTTCTGTGGCAACCCCCCAAATTCTCTTCTTACTTACGACCCCGTTTCTTCAATAAGGACTCTCATTGAACATCCGGGGTCTACATAAGGTCCCGGACTTGAGGCTACGTTTTTTAATTTCCCCAAAATGCTCCTCTGACAATGAGCCAAGGCCCCTTCTAAGTTGATCCCCCGGAGGAAAATATTGGAAGAGTGCGACGGTGTGATGGTGGCCCGCGGTGACCTGGGAGTCGAGATGAACCCCCAGGAGATGACGAGCCTGTCTCAGTTCCATTAAAAAACTGGCAAGATGTATGTATGTTTCTATATATATATGTATATGTATCTCTCTCTCTATATATATATATATGTATACGTGTGTGCGAGCCTTTGTAGATGTCCGGTTTGCATCCTATGAGCAGCATCCTTGTTCCTGCCGGGTGGGTGGGGTTCAGGGTTTCTTAGAGTTAGGGTCCTATAAAAGAACGGGTTCGGGACTCCTTTAGTGTTGGTCCTGTCTCGCTCTCTCGCTCTCTTGTTGTTGTCTCTTTGTGCTCTGAGCGTTTTTCTGTAAGTATATCTGTGCAAGTGTGGTTTGAGTCCAACTTTTTGCCGTTTGCATCGCCATTCTCAGTGAGAAAGCCGCAGGATGTGCCTTTCGTCCAGAAGGAGATCATTCAAAGTGCCCAATTTGTCGGGAAGCCTGTTATCGTGGCAACACAGAGCCGTGGCTGTTCTAGCCGAAGAAATGGTCTCAGATCGTCAGAAAAAGAGCAGCAGCTAGATGGCCTTTTGCTTGCAGGTCTCTTGTAACTATTTAGCTGAGGATGTTGGAAACAATGATCACCAACCCGATGCCAACACGCGCGGAGTGCAGTGATATTGCGAATGCAATTATCGATGGCTGCGATGCCGTCATGCTGAGTGGTGAGTCTGCTGCTCCTTGGTCGGACTTACTTAGGGGCCTTTATAATTATCTACGATTTTGGGGCGAGTTTCTTATTATCATTATATAGTACAACATGCCCCAAAACCCATTCTGATTCTTAAGGCCCCTATATTACATACCCGGTCCCAGCTTTGCGCAAGCTACTCGAGAGCCCATTTGCTGCCCTTGCCGCTTCCCTACCCTAACCCAAAGGGTTCAAAGTGCCCATATAGAAGAGTGTAGGGTTTCTATATTAGGAATTACTAGTATGGTTGAGGAAGTATCCCCCCTAACAGTACATAGGATCCTTTGGGTAAGCTCCATGAGTACGAAGTCGCTGCACGCGCAGGAGCACCAAGAACTCAAATTTGATTACCGGAGATAAGTTTCATATTAAACCTAAACCCAGACCACACATGGAGTTAATCTGAGAATCGAGAGCCAGATCTTGTAGCTTTTCCTGAATGATCCTACTTGCTGAGGTTGGCAAGTACCCAGCGGAGGCCGTTGCAATGCAGCGCCGGGTCATCGAGAGTGCAGAGTCGCGTGTCGACTTTGTGTCCTGCCTGTGGCTGTGTTGGAGTTTCATGCCAACGGTGTGGAAGGTCCGCGTGGTTCTTAAAGTTTGCATTCGAGGATTGATATGCGAAGCAGGTGAGGTTTGCGGGCTTGAGGGCTGAGGGTTAGTAGTGCCTCAATTTGAGATGTGGTCAAGTGCAACTTTCAAGCGGATAGCACACTGATAGCGCGGTATCGTCAATCTGGCCTTTTGTTTAGCCTGAAACATTAATTAAAGCCGCAACTTCAATAAACTACCAACCGGCAGTTTGCATTGTAGATCAGCGCCACTGTAGTTACAGTCATGCCCGCCAGAGACCGTGCACCGGTGACCTTAAACCGTCCCTAGAAATTCAAGGGCTGAGACGACCTTCAAAACTGCCACAGTCCAACTCAGGCCAGTGTGAACTCGGGAAGGATGCAAAAGCAGCACCTCACCGACACGCAGATCGCAACAGAAGCCGTTCTCAGCTCTGCAGCGACCCTAGCCAAGGACTCTCCGGTTCTCTCTTGCGACAATCGCCGATGCCACGTTAAGCCTACGTAAACCTAGCTCGGACGTCTCGTCGCACAGGGTCGAGAAGCGTCAGGATGCAGAATGCTTCCCTGCATCTTGAATCTCTGTAACCGCTGCATACTTTAGACAGCTTCAGAAACAGCCAGCAACAGACACCGCGGCGCTCTGTGGGCCTGCGAAAGTTCTGCTAGAGCCAGGAGGATCTTTTGGCTTCAAGAAATGAAGCTGTGCATGCCCGTGCTGAAGCTTTTAACAAAAAGATTGGGCTGTTTTCCGGAGCTTAGACCGTGGGCTATATACCGTCATCAGGACATGAATGCCTGCGGCATGGTTGTCTTCAGTGCGACTGGCGAATCGGTGCGGCTTCTGGCACAGAGGCGACCCACCGCTTCCCGGCATTGGACAGTAGAACACGGAAAACAGCAGGGTAGTTGGGGGCCATTGCTTCAAATCCCTAATATTGGTGTGGTGCATAACTGATTGTCAGCTTGTAGTCTTGACCAACCAAAGTACTTCTGAACCACGAGACCTCGTCTGGCGGAGTCCGAATTGCGAGAGCATAATGCCTATACGCGCTGAACCTCAGCACCAGGCGGTTGATCCCCGAGACATAACTCCCGACTACACCCCTTAAGGTTCCGATTCTTGCAGTATGCCGATGCCTGGAAGTGGCTCGACAGGCCACTTGCCCTGAATCGGCGGTCCTTTCTTGGGCGCTTACAGGCTTGCCGTGCATCATGCGCCGTCTCTGCCACCTCTTCCTGTGTTTAAGGTCGCTCTTATGCACGGCGTGTATGCCATCTTTGACCACGAGGTCTGCCTGCGAAGTAAAAGGGGAGTTTGGAGACGTTGGGGTTGCGGTGGCCATGCAGGTTAACGGTATCATCATCTTTCGAACTAGGGCTCTGAATTTAACCTGCGAAACATGATGTCGAACAGCCCCAGATAGCTCTCTTCATGGATTCATGCAGCCCGCTTGCGTGACATTTTTCCTGTGATCTGCGAGCATCCAGCAGCAAAGCGGTTGTGAGTAGATCGAGGAGACTTGTCAGAAATGTGTCCGCTCACTTCCATGAGAAACGATTGTCGGTTTAATTTAAGGTTTTTATAGTGGTCGGGTGACGTTGCAAGCCAGTTGCAGAAGGGATCGCGGTGCTCGGGCTGGGATTTTCGGAACTTCCGACAAGTGACCGCAACTTCCTCTTCGGCCCGGGGGTTGAGGGCCTGAACCTAGTAGTAGAGTAGAGTAGGGAAGCTTTAACCTTTTTTGGGTAGTATAGCCCCTATATAATCCCTATAAACCCAAAGAGGTTAACCTTTAGTTCCCCATGATACCCGACAAGTATACGTTAACTACCCGGAGAGGTGGCGAAGTTCTCGTCAGAGGCGAGCAGGCCAGAGAACTTTGACAAAGTCCGCTTTGCCACAGGCGCCGTGGGCTATGGGCGAAAACGGCGACATGGGGTTTGGGGACCCCAGCATAGGAGGCATTCGTAGGTATGGGGTGCAGTCAGAGTGGGGGATAGTTTGTTGACACCGTCGAGTCGTCGAGGCTACGCCATAGAACCATCAGCCTGTACTCTGAACCCCAAAACTTGCTAGAATCAGGTGTGGAGATTGGTTGCCGGATTGCCCGTGAGCTCGCCTTGCCCAAGAGCGAGGACCCGTGCATGAGCAACTCTCTGTATCAGCAAGAAGGGTGCTCAAAAAGTGATGGCTTTTGTGTAGTGCTGCTTGGCCAGGTTGTTTAGACCGGTGTCTAGGGCCATGCATGCGCTTGTCAGCCGGTTCCAGGGTGTGCCGCCTGCCTGTTCGGTGTTCACGGCTGCCTTTGTTTCTGAAACCGGTGCCTGGCACGGAGCCTGGAGTTTGAATATTTGCAGGACTGTTACAAAAGCGCATGATGCGACCGAACCATCTGTTGCTAGGCTGTCTGTATCTCTATGTTCTGCCTTGCTGAGTGTTGCTGAAGTTCTAGCATGTTCTAGCATGCGCAGATCAGGCGGCAACGAACTTTTGTCAATCGTGCTGTTCCATGGGTAAGCCGCCCGCTCGGCAGGAAGACTGGCTCGTAGTGGTGGCACGCCTGCCACTCTTCTCGCAGGCTCTTGCAGTGTGCGAGGTTTAGACATGTGTTCTCCCCTAGCTGGCTTCTTGCTTCTTCATGCACATGCATCGTTCGGGTGCGCTAACGCTAAAGCCTAAATAGTACGACTCCGTCAGAACAGGTGACTGGAAAATTGCAGAGGGCATGCTTAGATAGATAGCATAAGAGTGTGGCGTGACAGTGCTTGCGTCAGCGCATGATTTGACAGTGGTGTGTGGTTGTGTGGTGTGCTTTACTCTGTTTTTGGATATTTAGTGTCTTTGTGTCGAAGGGTCTGGTTCCGCCCAACCGCCAATATTTACCATGTTGTCCAGTTGCCTAAACGGCCAGCTCATCTGTCTACATACTTGTGAGTACCCGTAATATTCCATCCATCTGTCCTTCTAGGCGACATTGACCGTTGGCATTGCCAAGTTCACGCCCCGATGAATGGGCCTGTCGACGCCTTTCGACATACAGATCTCACTATTCTCCGCACTGCCTCGAAAGTGCGGAGCTAATGAGCCTGCCGAACTGATGCCAAAAAGTCCGAAGTGCCTAGCCACCCCTGCAGGGCTGCTTGAATGCGAGTCGTCTCGTCCAAGCTGGCGGACCGAAGAAAATGGACGGGTGCCTTGGCGAGGGTGTCACCCTTATGAGCCCTGGGAAAGTACGAGGGCGGGTGAGGCTCAGAACGCTCCTCATATACTATTTGGGGGGTTCCTTGTTTTATATAGCTGTAGTACAATATGCCCCAAACCCCAATTCTAATTATTAAGGCCCCCCCATTTTTTGCTGTTTCCAAGCTCAGGTATGGCTCCAAGAACATCCCGTTCGAGGATGATGAGGATGAGCTCGGTGACTAGAAGCCTCGTTTCATGGCAGTCTGGCTCGGTGCAGCTCCGCACAGACTGGAGTTCCAGATCTTCTGGCCCCCAGAACGCCGTTGTACAGCAGGAAATGCTCAAAGGCATTGCTGCGCAAATCGGCGGCACACCTGCTCCCGGCAAGAAGTGGCTGTAGATCGCCCTTGCGTGCCTTTGGGGGCTCCATGTCGGTGCTCCCAGAGTGTAGTGTAGACAAAGGTCGCACGGGGGCGCAATACTAATCCTGTGGCCTGGGGAGGTGTTTCTTTAGCGCTGCACGCAGGACAATTCCCGGATTCAATACCCAAACCATGTGGCACTCATATGCTTGTAGGCTCGTGTCGCTGAGCATGTGAAGAGGCCATAAGCCTCCTTTCTGGCCGCTGTTTTGCAAGAATGCTACCCTGGGCCACATAGTTTTGTGCACGAGATTTTGGGAGATACAGGTGGGCATCCCATGGCCTAAAGCAAGATGCTCTTCCTAGCAGCTTTTGCGGCTGCTGCATTCGTCAGTCAGGCTGGCATGCATAGTGCTTCGACATGATTCAGTGGGAGGCCTTCTTTCCCTCTCAGAGTATTTTCCGTGATTGGAAAAGGGAGGCGAGTGGACGACAACGGCATCCGCCAGCTCCTGTTTTCACCGAAAGCAGTCCCCATGGGCTCCAAATTTCTTCATGTCTCTGCGTCTATGGAAGGGGCAACAGTTGAGCAGTGCGGATGCCCAGTCATGCGGTCGGCATGAACAGGTGCAGGCCATGCATGGTCCTAAACCGCCCAGGTTTCTTCAGGTTTCGCGCGCTCGGATTTAAGGTTTACGAGTTCCCACTATATCTACTTCAAATATCTGCTACTACCACGGACATCAGCTCCACCACACCTGCTTCCGCTGCGGGAAGCATGCAAGCAAGAAAAGGTGGCAGTGGCATTGTAGCCGAAGAAGCAGTAGCGGCAGCACCAGCAGTCGAAGTCGTCGTCGTCGGAGTGCAGGTTACTAGTAGTAGCAGTGGTGGTGGTAGTAGTAGTAGTAGCAGCAGTAGTAGCAGTTCTAGCAGTACAGTGCTAGCACTGGTAGCAGTAGCAGCAGCACCAGGAGCCCTAGTAGTAGTAGTAGTAGTAGTAGTAGTCGTCGTGGTGGTGGTGGTGGTAGTAGGTGTATTATAGCTAAAGCAGCAGCAGCGGTGGCGATGGAGGTAGCAGTAGAGTTAATAGCAGCAGCGGCAGGAGGAGAAGTAGTAGTAGTAGTAGTAGTAGTAGTAGTAGTAGTAGTAGTAGTAGTAGTAGTAGTAGTAGTAGTAGTAGTAGTAGTGGTAGTGGTAGTGGTAGTGGTAGTAGTAGTAGTAGTAGTAGTAGTAGTAGTAGTAGCAGTGGTAGTCGGTAGTAGCAGCAGGAGAGGTAGTTTGTAATTAATTAGTGGTTTGTAGCTTGATTAGTAGTTAGTAGTTACTAGATAGTAGGTCGTGGTACTCGTAGTGGTAGTGGCAGTAGTAGTAGCAGGAGCAGGAGCAGGAGCAGGAGCAGTAGCAGTAGCAGTAGCAGTAGCAGTAGTAGTAGTAGTAGTAGTAGTAGTAGTAGTAGTAGTAGTAGCAACACCAGCAGCAGCCGCAGCAGCAGCAGCAGCAGCAGTAGCAGTAGTAGTAGTAGTAGTAGTAGTAGTAGTAGCAGTAGTAGTAGCAGTAGTGACAGTCGTAAGAGTACCAGTAGTAGCCGTATAGTAGCACGAGCAGACAGAATAATCACCAGTCGTTGTAGCAGTAGAGATGGTACCACAGTCGGCCAGAGTGAAAGGCAGATGCCGTAGTTGTAGCTGCGGCTAATTATCACTAACTATTGTTGTTGGCTGTCGGTTGGCATGCTGTTCTTTGCGCGGTTCCTCATGATAGCTAGGCTTCATGATGCGCATACAATTGATCCTGCAGATGGGCGAAAAATGGCTTCAACGGGCGTGGAGCGACTCTAACAGTAGTCTTGCAGTTGGGGGCGGGGAGGACTCTAATGTAAACAGTGCGTCGTAAGGCAGAGCTTGGTCTATGTTCTGTCCCCAGTTTTGTGGGCCCGCTTGCACCGAGCAGTTTTTCGTTGCACGAAAACTGTCGTGACTTTGAGAATTGAGGGCCTTGATGTTGGAGAACTACCCCTAGAATCTGAGCCGCCGTCAGTCCTCACAACCAACCCTTTATGATAAAGCACCGCAAGGCCACGCAGCCCGAGTCATTCCCTATCGTTTCCTGAAGCTTAAACCTTTTGCATTAAAGTTTAAACTCCAGACGTCGTCCCTGTTTCGGTAATACACTACAATCCCAAATCCAGTTCTAACATGTTAAACATTGAGAGACCCATGCAAACTCAGTGAAGCCCTTTCGTACGGTGAAGGAAAAAGCCCCGAAGTGCCAACGCGAAATCCAGGTTCGTCCCTGCAAGGCGGCAGGCAAAAGCCAGACAAAAACGACTGCAAAATCCTTCATAACACCGCATACTTAAACCACTCAACCCACCTTTAACCAATACCCACCCCCTCCAAAATGAAAAACATTGAGATAATATAAGAATAGTTATGACTGAGACAGTAATAATCGTCATCATCGGCACAATCATAACACTACGGAGTAAGCACAATAATAGTAGTAATACTTATAAAGACCCCTTTAAATGAATATATGGATCCCTTATAGTTACAACTCTAGACCCCTTTAAAGGAACCCTTTAAAGGGAACTCCAGAAAGTTGGAATATGGAATAATGGTAGGATACCCTATAATTTACCTTAAAGGGGTTAGGATAATGATATTCCAACTTTCTGGCTTCTACTGTAACGGAATCCTACTCTCGCCGGTCTTCCCGCGAGGCAGAGGCGAAGCCAAAGTCGCGCACGCCCCGCATCCACGGTTTGCTCGAGAGCCGCCAGCGTCCTGGGCAGAAAAAGAGACAAAACGTGGCGGGCGGGCGGGAGGGGGAGTGTTTTGAGGGTTTAGGGTTTAGGGATGTCTAGGGCAAAGTTTAGGGTTTTAGGGTTTAGGGTTATTGTTGGTTTAGGGTTCAGGGTTTGGGGTTTCGTGCTTCACATCAGCCTGTGCAAAAACAGGTTTAGTTCGAAGGGTTTGGGGTCTTATGAGGGACTGATGGGGCTTGTGGTATTAGGTGGCTTTAAGGGTTTAGGATTTCAGGAGTTCCGGGGTTATAAGCTTTAGGGTTGATGGTTTAGAGGGCTTAGGGTTTTAGGGGCTGACAGAGTTTACGATTTTGACGGGTGAGGGGTTTAGGGTTTAAAGGGGCCTTGGGTTTAGTGTTTCTCGGTTTTAGGGAAAAGGGGCTTAGTGTTGGTTGTTGGCATATGCACAGTCCACGTGTAGAAGGGGTTTAGTATTAGCGTTTAGCATTTTGGGAATTAAAGGCCTAGGGTTAGGGTTAAGAGAATGTCTAGGACTACGGTTTTGCGCTTAGGATTTGGGGGCTTTCGGGTTTAAGGGTTCCGAAGCTTTATGCTCTGGCGCGGATTGCTAGCCCTTTACGCTTGACATCTTTTTCGGTCTCATGCTTCGGCACGTCGTGCATGGTACATGGTAACGCTTTCTCCAATCCCAATCCTCGTGTCTGAGGCCCGCCACTGTGGCTTGGAGGCATCAGAGCAGGGGAACTCTCAACTTGCTGATTCGGCAATCCTGCGCAACCCCGAAGGAGCGTCCGATTGTGACAGCGTAACTGGCGTGACAATGTACCTAACCTAAATCAGTCGAAATCCTAACCAATCTAAATGCCCGTAATATGCCCGTTCTTCCACCTTCAATAGCCGGCAGGGTTGCCAGGCTTGCATGTCAACGCTCACCGCAGCAGCGAAGACCTTGCACCAGCCATTGCACCAAGGCGACCCAAGGCGACCCAGAAGAGAAGGTAGGTTTTCTGCTGCGAGTATCATCAGAAGCGGCAGCAAAAACTCGCATAGTGCATATCTGTCGTATATTGGATGTCCTCCCCGAGGCCCTAAGACCCGGCTGTGCGGTCTGCTCTTTAGATTATTTCTGGCAGCAGCTTGAGCAAAGGGCAAAGTTGTTGTGATATATATATATACACACACACATGAAGCCATCAGTTCTGAATTGTTTCTCAGGCTACCTTAGTCGTCGTCCATTGGTGTGAGATAGCCTGAGCCCCCTCTTCCGTCGCCAGCATTGAGAGGCGTACGCTGGTCGTCCCTTCGGTCAGAGTCAGAGGGGAGGATGTTCCCCTTGCGGCAAAGCTCTGCGTCTTCGTTCTAATGCCCAACATGCAGTGCAAAGGAATCGGAAATGCAAAGGGCTGGTTACAACCAATCGTCAACAAGGATGTGGCCAACACGATCTTCAGTGGTGCTGACGCGGCCCCGAAGGAAGAGGCACCCGACCTCGCCGCCCGATGGCCGTTGAGACTTCAGCAGGTTTTGGGCTCTGGGATTGACTTGAAGCTTGGAATCTTCTTGGAGAATTCAAGACATGCTTGTTGTTTTCCCGTTTCGAAGTTCTTTGTGAGGGCTTGAGCCACTTTGATTCTGGCAACACATTTTTCTTGGAAGCTGACCTCAACACAGTGACAGCACTGGCCACACTTGCCTCACCTGGCTCACTCCAGTCAAGCTCGAATCTTCACGATCTCGCTAGTCGTTCTCCGCCCAGATGAGGCCAAGAATGATGAAGCCAACCAAACCCCAAACCCAAAACAATGAAGCTTCGTCAGTTAAGTGGGCGGGAAACCCGTTAGAAACCTGAGGCACCCATGCTGGATGCTTTCGCATCCTCGCGCACACCGTCTCCGGTGAAGCGGCGCAGTGCGCGCCAGGATGCCTCTTGGCAGCTCAAGGAATTTGAGGCCTTTTTCTGCATCTGGTGTGTATACATACGAGCCTGAGAGCATCCAGAGAGTTAATTACTTTTTCTCGTGACTGCCAGGATGGTGTTCAACTCATTCCTGACAGACAGTTTGCACAGAACCTCGCCATTTCCATGGCGACCCGGCAATTCAAGACTTCGGTTTAGGGTTGAGGCAGGACACCTGGGATTTGTGGAGACGGTTGTAGGCCCCAGGCTGTAAGCCCAAAACCCTGTGCTTGGCCTCCGCCCTGCACGGTTACATGTGTTTTCGTGCTGGCAAACCAGGTTTCGGATTGGAGCCGTGGCTCCTCAGTCATCGTCACTAGTTGTTGCTTTTTGGGTTAAGAGGCAGAAACTACGATTATCGGTAGCTTGTATCATGACTACCGATGATGGCATCACCTAGCTTCAGTCTCATAGCGTCTGATGTAGCAGCCCTAAACCGCCTAAACCCCTGCTCACCTCGACCCAGGAGGGAGTCAGAACAAAAGCAGGGCCCCTCTGACCGGATTCCTAGCAGAGGTTCGAGTGAATGTGGCACAGCTGGCGCTGGCCGCCGCCTCCATGTCGCCGAAGCGAGCGGAGTTTGCTTCTCAGAACGGCTCCCAAAGCTGGGCTACTGGTAACCGACATACCTCTATAGTTTTGCACAAGAATGTATATACAGAATGACAAGTGAACACAATATAAGCTTTAATGTCCTCTCTCTATATATATATATATATATATACTTTTATTTGCTTACCCACATTTTTATATACAGCATATATATATATATACATATATATTATGGACACAGACCAACAATCATTTGCGCTTTGCGGTTCAATAACTTTCAAAGCGCCGCAAAGGGGGGTCGTAACAAAGGGGTGCAAGCTTCCAAGTCCATTTGGGCCCATTTGCGCCAAGGTATTCAAAGCAGAGGAACGGGGCTTAAGTCTTTCGATGTGGCCTTGACGCCTTGGTCTATCTGCTGTGAGAATGTATAGGTCAACTCACGCGCCTGGTTTATCACAATGCGCATACGAACATGAAACCTCATGTGGCTGGTCGGAGTGTGAGCGCAATGGGCCAACTCCTATACCTTTGGTTAGTAGGGAATGGAAGAATGGTAGTAATAGTAGTCATAACTGTACCCCAGTCCTCCATTCCCTACTGACCAAAGGTAAGCTAGCCACCTAAGAGCCCGCGCAGCACTGCGTCTGAGGTTCTCTGAGCCGCGCGACTGGGAGCAGTCGGAGAACCTGGTGGACACGTTGCTTTGTCATAGTTTGGTAACATTTTGCATTTTTATGGGTACTTAAACCCACTAAGGAATAAAAATGTACAGTTTTAATCCTATCCCAACAATCAACTAGGTTGGCGAGTAAGCCAGACCAGGATCCGCCACTTGGCAGCAAGCACCTGCGAGATGTGGAAAGCAAGCAGGAGGTGCTTCACAACAATGGTCAACGTAATTATCAACATGATGGGCCCTGGAGCTGTGGTGATTCCTGCTCTTGATCAGCCACACAGTGACACAGGCCGATATATCACTGTAGGAGCAAAGCGGTGGGCATTTGCTCTTCGATTGAACCATCCCTCAGGCCTGAGAACCCCAAGTCCTTGACAGAAGCTAAGAGCTTCAGTTCTCCGGTCGGACGTAGCTTGGGCAACATGCATTGCGCTGTGGCTTTGGGCCTCGAGTTTGGGAGTCTAATGAATTTTCGAAGGAGTTGTCAAATCATTGCTCAATGTCTCCAAACCGGTTCGTGCAGCCAGAAGATTGCTCGCATAGTATCCTGGTGCTCGTTCTCGTGAATCCTCTTATGCTCTTCTTCTGTAATCTTCTCTAGATGGCGAAACTTCCTTGGAGAAGCCCAAATTCCTCCAGAAGGCTGCCTGCCATCCAGGCGTACTTGCAGGCTCAGCATCTTTCGAGTGTTTCTTGGAGGTGTTTAGGTTCACTTGAGGTTTGGGAGTTTGGGGGTGGTTCGGCGCACCTGTAGGGTGCTGCCTTGGCTGTGGTGCAACAGCCTGCATGGGGCATTGAATGCATCTGCGCCTTTCCAAGCCCAACCTGTCCTGAAGCTGTGTCAAGACGCACATGCCGGTATCCTTCAACATGACAGACCCGAAGCACAAGGCAGCAAAGCCGCAGTGTTTGTGCATGCATCACACACACAAATTATATATATACACATATATATATGTATATATGCTTATGTGTTTATTTGTTATGTATAGATTTTCATACATGTATTTGCGCGTTTGTTTGTCTATGTCTGTGCGTTTTTGTTTTTGTAAAAGTGCACCAAGCTAAAGAAGCAAGTGCGCAAGGAAGTGATCAGTGATATGTATGCATGTATAATACATTCAAGCACACACACACACACGCACATATATATATATATATATATATATATAATATAATATATATATATATATATATATATATATATATATATATATATATATACACTTTCGCGTCTGGACACATAAATGCATATGCATAGGCATATACATGCACACATCCGGATACACATGCATGTACATGTACAAACACGTGCACATACGTGCACACAGAGGTGCATACATCACATACCTACCCAACCATACATATGCACACACACACACACACATTCACAGGCATACGCATACGTGCCTGCCTGCCTGCCTGCATGCACGCATGCATACGATGTTTACAATGATAGCGCTTTCAACTGCACATGGCAACCGCCCTGTCACTGCTCATGGTAAAAGTAGTGACGGTCTTGGTCAAATCATACCGACAGCAACTATATCCACAAGCCGAGACTCCAGTAGTGATAACACGGACAGTTTTACTATGCACATATTTGCAGGCACATGCATGAATGCATGCATGCGGACAGAGAGACGGACGTACACAGATGCAGACAGACGCAGACACAGCTACAGCCACAGACGCAAACGACGACGCACACATGGGCACAGACACAGACACAGAGAGAGAGAGAGAGAGAGAGAGAGAGAGAGGCAGACACAGACATGCGCACACACACACACACACGCACACACACACACACACACACACACACACACGGACGGACGCACACGCAAACACACACACACACACACACAGACACAGACCACGGACACGAACTCAGACAGACAGACAGACAGACAGACAGACAGACATGCAAACATGCAAACAGACAGACATACCTACGACGCACTTGCATATGTGCCATCGTTGGTGCATGTAGATGTGAGTCGGAGGAGGGCAAAGATCCCGGCAAACTACGCCTTATCGAACAGAAGCTGGTGCCACTGGCCTCTTGGATACGGATGCAGCTTTAGGTGGTGTTGAAGCCCTTGGCTCTGGCCCTTGCACCTCTCTTTCTGAAACTCTTTCTTACCTTTGTGAGGTGCTTCTTTATAGCCTTATAGAGACCTGAAGCCCCGGGACACCGCAATCGAGGCTTCAGAGTTGTCGGGATTCAAGTGCTCCCAGTGCGGGTCCAGCATGTTAGCGGTTGGGAGCCCAAACCCGGAAGATCATGTGGGACGCTTGAGTTTCTGCTCCTCCAAACCTTGTCCATCTGATGATAAGAAAGGTACTGCAGGGTTTGGGCTCGGCGTTAGAAGGCAGCTAGGGCAAGTAAGAGCATTCTGCGGACTGGAGAAGACTCCGCTCAGAGCTTGCCCTCCGCTCCTTCAAGCGAGTCCTTTCTGCGCCTCCCCCCAACCACCCCCGAAAGTTGAACCTATTCATAAGCTTTGTGATGAGACCAAACACCGCCAACCAAGACCGGATGCCCAAAACACTCCGCCATCTGATTCCCGGTTTAGACTTTGGTTTTCTGGTCGCTTCCCGCAGAGCCTGACCACCATGTCCAACAAGGGTGAGTGCACTGAGAACTTCAGAACCATAGTCGTTTCTGGTGGACCATAGTGCCAGAGTGGCTTTTGTGGTGGAGGGGGGCTACTGCTGTTTGCTACTCCTGAGCTCAGCTTCAGGCACCAATCCCCCGCGCAACCAAGCTGCACATGTCTACCAGGGTGTGATTGAGGTCACAGCTGAAGCTGACAAAAAGGGGCGACATGACCGCTTACAATGCACATATATCTGTATAACGCAATGTCATCGTTCGTCCGTCTGACGAATTCCAGCAGTTTTTGTTTGACCTGGCATGGTATGGGATACCTGCAGGTAGTGCAGCGCCTGCAGCTCATCTTCCTCGCCCGGACTCTCTCTGCTTGGGAGGAGTCGGCCAGGCCCGGCCATATACCCGACACCCCGGACCTGAAACGCTTAAGCCCAAAGCCGCATACACCTGCAAAGTTGAATCCATGACGATGGCAGAATGGCTTGAGGATATTGGGCCCAGCGCCGAAATTCCGAACATCTCAGGATTGCTTGGCTGCGCAGGGAGTTTGGATGGGGTTGGTCAGCCGTGAGGTGATGTTTTAGGTTTCACGGGTCTACGTTTGTGTAACTCTAATTTAGGGCCCAAGCCAGGTCAGCAGTGAGCTTGTTGGTGAACACTGCGACTGCGGTGTCCCGGCAGGAATTGCTTCAGGGAACAGTTTTCGAGAACCGAAGTTGTCAGCTTCAGGGCATGGTTTTCAGGCCGAGCGAAACTCAAAAGCCATGCATGTTGCTGTTGAGGGTTCTAGGGTTGTAATGATGTTAAAAGCACGTTTGCGAAGATTCGCCACAGGTCAAGAACTGCTCGTTGATGCGAGAGGTGGTGAAGATTATCCAGGACCCGCGTGAGCCCGCTTGCGCGACAGACACCATTGCATGCTGCTCTAAAGATAGCACTAAGCTAGGAGATTCTGAAAAGAGTGAGCCTGACAGATCCTGAGCAGTACAAATAGGATGCTGAGCACCAGAACCAATAGATTTTAGGATCCCTATGTTCAGTCTTACATAGTCAACAACAAAGTGCACTCATGACTCTCGACCCCCTTCTGTTCGAAAAAGGAGACGCTGCAGTGGAATGCAGCCCCTGGCATGCCGTCACATGCAAGGCCGGTTGAAGTTTCGACTCGAGTTGGGGCATGGACTCGAGACCCGCCAGTTTCTGTTCTCTTGCGTAAACTGCGTCCGCCCACTCTAATTTCAAGCAGCACTTCTCTTGCCATGTTGTGCTTGGAATCCAAGATGTGACGGGGCGAGAGCATGTCGAACTGCTGCCCTAATTAACTCCTTCAATCTCGACGGAATCTCCTGCTTCTCCTGGACTCGTGAGCTGCTAGCCCAAGCTATGGGGCCTCTTTCCGAGGCCACGCGTTTTTCCTGTGGGGCAGCAGCTGCAACGGCTGAACACGCTGAAGCCTACGGGCGATCTGCTGCCGAAGAGGCGTTCAAACGGTCAAACCTACAGTTTTGGGGCTTGCGGCTTGGAGCCCCTTGTAGACAGTTAGTTGCATTTGGTTTTTCATCGTCCGTATGATCGCGAATCTGTAGTTCATGTTTGGCTACGAGTGTATTTTTATGCGATTCCTGCCACGTGCTTTTCAACTTTCGGGAGTGCTAGTAGATATGAAGGTGATTATAGGTAGTACGATGTCCTACTTTATCTTGCGAGGGGTGATGATGATGATGAGGAGGAGGAGGAGGAGGAGGAGGAGCATGACGATGTCAGCCGCTATCGTGACACTGCCGACCCTGCATTGTGGTGATTGTTTGCTCCTTGCGATTACTGATCTCAAGTAGAGGCGCGAGAGAGAGACAGAGAGAGAGAGAGAGAGAGAGATAGAGAGAGAGAGAGAGAGAGAGAGAGAGAGAGAGAGAGAGGGAGAGAGAGTGAGTGTGTGTGTGTGTGTGTGTGTACAGACAAGTGACAGAATATGTTTACGATGATGATCATCGTGGTCAAGCTAGCTTTTGATGTTGATGCCGGTGACAACGATGGCCACAAAAGGCCAGATTGGTGCTTTCAAACCCAAAGCCAAGGTTGGGTAGGTTGGGCAACGGCCGATGCAAAATGCAGTGCTGAATCTTGACCCGAGAAGCCTGCAAACCCCCAAATTCGAAACGGTGGCATTGAACAAATCCGTTAGCCCTAAGGCTTTCGTACCTAAATCCTAGACAGCCGCCCAGAACCACCTCGTTTCCCGTTGCCTTTTGATCCAGGTTTCCCCGCTACACCTACGTCCATCTCCTGGCCGAGGCCGTGATTTCATTCGTCAGGGCAGGGCATTCTTGGGGGTGATCCTAACTGGCAGAACTCGCGAAACAGAAGAGGCTGTTGTTGCATTGCAGTGCCTAGGAAGCTAAGTTGCAGGCTGCACAAGCTGTGAAGGAGGAGAGAGTTCTGGTGTGATGGATAGAGAGCTTTGCCTCTTTGCTGTTGTCCCGGGATCCTCCACGGAGTAGAAAACTTGTGGAGCTGAATCAAACGAGAAGGCTCACCGAGCGTAGGCATGACTGAGCTGAACAGGATTGCACTTCGTATTGCGATTGATGTTTACCTTTGCATCCGCCCGGGCCCCACGATGGAGTTCTGACCTCCAGGTGCTCATTTTCAAGATCGGCCTTTGTCTTGGTGCCGACCCTTTCGCAGAAGCAGACGCTGGGGCTGCACAGCCATTGGCGAACGCGGGGGCAGGGGGGAGGGGGAGGTGAAGGTACATTGCTACATTGTTAAATCGTGGCTGAAAGCCGAAGCCTGTACAGCGTGAACCGGTTGCGTTCCAAAGCCGCTATAACTCTTAATTTCTCAAGCCTTCAAAAACGCCCCCCGGGATCCAGCGAGACGGAAAGGGTCCTTCAAAAAAAAACGCCCCCCAAAAACTCCAAAACACGCCTCCGTCGAGGTCGGCTCACAGCTCGGTCTAGCGGCCAAGGCCAACCCCGAGCTCGCCTACGAGGCCAGTAGTAGTAAGAGGTTTGATGGGGTTTGATAATATGGGTCCTTGTAGGGCTTGCGGTGATTAGAAGTATTGTTCCGCAGGGGTACGTATTATTCTAAAATATCGTGTTAGAATTGCCCAAGTACTACGGGCCCTCTGCAACACCTGCAGCAAATATCTACAGGGTTTTGAAGTTCGTACTGTGGTCAAGGGGCAGGTTCACAAGTTTACAGGGAAATTTAGAGAGATGTATAACCTCCTGTAACTGGCTTTTCTGAAGCAAATATTTGCTGATGCCTTGGGATTGAAAGGGCTTTCTCCCGGGGCGCATTGAAGGCATGTGTTGCATTGGACATCTGGAAGTCGTACTTGCCATTCAGTTAAACCTGGCGTGAAGGCACTTCATCAGGTCTCTGTGGCAAGCTCTTACACCTCAAGTGGGTAGTATAGGCATACCCACCTGTGCGCTGCAGCCCCCCAAAATGGCTGCACCATCTCGATGCTTCACAGGCATCGGCGATTTGAGGTTCCAGTAAGTAGTCCATCCCACACGAAGAACCGTATGGCCTGGAATCGGAATTACTAATATCTCCGGGTCATGTTCTTGCACCCTCTTGCGAGTCCCTGGTTTTTTCGGAGCGCCGAGCCGCGATCACTAGCGCAGGAGCTGGCACGCCTTCGCCGTGGCCGCCGTGCTGCCGAGGTAGAACTCAGCGGCCATGCGGCTCGACACGCATCGGAACGGTTCAGCGGCGAAGGGTTCAGAAGTTAAGGAACCTGGGATTTGGAGTGCTGGAGATGACCGGAGGTTCTACTGACCAAGACGGCTTTATTTTCTGGCACAGCACTTTTGCTCGGTGTCGGTGTCGTTTGTTCTGTAGCTTTTCATCAACCGTGCTTTTCTTGCTTCCGGGTGTTAGCCATGTTTTGGCTGTTGTGCGGTTGACGAGGGTCGGGTCCAAGGTTTTGTGGTTGAAGAGATGCACGGGTTCAGGATGTCTCAGACAACTCGCCTAGGCCCGAGCAGGCACGAGACACCACAGAACCGCTCTAGCTTGGCGAAGGTCTTTCCACAGACAAGCTGTAGGGCCCAGGTAGCCAGGTAGGTACCGTTTGGGTTCTTGGAGGGTGATGCCAGATCATTTCTTCGCAAGGCTCCGGAAATATCCCGTGTTCGGAGCCACAACATTGGGATGCCCTCAAGTTTGCCATGACCCGCAGATTGGCTCGGACATGGGGTGTCCTTCCTTAAGCCGGATGTCCTGGATCTCACACGCTTACACCCTGCCAAGCCCCTTTTAAGCCCTAAGCCGTTCATCAGGGCCCATGTTGCCCGAAACTCAAAAGTCCCAGACTCCTTGACCCCGGAAGACCAATCAGGGCTCTTCTTACGGCCCATCGTCCAAGGAGGACCGCGGGGTTGGAATCTTTCAGCCGTCTTTCAGCTGGGCTGGGTTAAGTTAGTAGATACAGTACATCATGGTGTCATGGTTATGTACTTATATAGAAGTAAATAGGGCTGTCGTTTTTCGACCCTTTGCAGTGTAGGGCTTCTAAGGAGTTCGGGGTTTATGGTTTCAGGTACTCAGGCGATTGCACAAGTCCTGATGCAAAAAGGGATTCTTAGGAAGCCGTTTGGTTCAGGTTTCCTCTGATTGCCTATCTAGTCCTAGACTCTCCATCTACCCTCTATTAGACCCTAAGTACCCACTCTTTGGCACCATATACCCCTGTTTGAGGGTACAAGGAGGGTCCTGGGTACTTCTCATAATTCTTTAAGGTTGTATTCCTCAATCAAGTTGCCGGGCTCCTTGGCCGGCTGCCTTTGGATGTGGGGCCCTCCGGTGAACTTAAGCTGTGAGCCCCGAGAGTCCAAGGTCGAATTAATCAACACTATAAACCTGAGGGAGGGTTTAGGGTTTAGGATCTTCATCAAGTCCAGGTGTAAAACAAGGATCTAGGGAAAGGCCGCGATGCAAGGATCTGGCTAGCCCCAAGCCCAGTTGCAAAACAAAGGGTCCTATAGATCCCGAACGGCACCAGAAGAAACCACGCGTAATCCCGCATGCCGCATCACCCCATTAAGTCCTGGGACTCCGGGGCCCACCTTATGCCCGCAGGCGCTGCCGCCG
Source organism: Symbiodinium sp. CCMP2592 (assembly GCA_905221615.1). Lineage (NCBI taxonomy): Eukaryota > Dinophyceae > Suessiales > Symbiodiniaceae > Symbiodinium > Symbiodinium sp. CCMP2592. Next base: position 463,631 of record CAJNDT010000002.1, read on the forward strand.
CAGGCACAATGGATCGGTTTCTTGTAGAAGGTTTAGAATTGCAGGTGCGTATATAGTATATGGGAGTCTCAGAAAAAAAACGACCCTCCAGCAACCCATTGGCACCGTGTGACGGCTTCGATGTTGGTTGCTGGTAGCCTGATAACACAGGGCTCAGACTGGCGCTTGTCAACGGTCTCACCAGTATGGCATCTCGGATGACTTGCAGGGATGCTCATATCAGCGATCAGCTATCGCCGTGTGCAGTCGCTAGCACAACATCGGCAGGTCTTCGACATCGATGCCGAAGTCACCGGCGAGGCAGGTCACCGCGTCCTTCTGATTTTGGACCCCTTACATGACACTTTGGGCCGAGGGCCTCTGACTTGTTTTCTTCAGATCTCTCTCGTTGAAGCCTGAAAGTCGGCCCTCCGCAGTTTCGTGGTGACATGCCAGGCGTCCACCTGAGCATTGAAGTCCCAAGACACAGCACCTTAGCATCCTGGGAGCGATGCCTGCCTCTCTCTCTCTCTCTCTCTCTCTCTCTCTCTCTCTCTCTCTCTCTCACTCATATGTATATGTATATGTATATATATATATATATATATGGATCTATATATATATATATATATATGGATCTATACATATATGTATATGTATGTATGCATGTGTTTTTATGTGTAGATGCGTAGAAAGGTTATGCTGTAGGATACCTCTCAGCATTCCGACTACATTGTAAGCGCCAGAGGATCTTGACTACAAGGACACTATCGGTGGGAATCCGAAGCTAGATCAACCCACAGCTTGTCAGCAGGCCGTGACAGAGATACGGCTGGAGGACCTGAAAAGGGAAACATAGGGCCATGGGGTCAGGAGTTGAGGTTTAGGGTGTGCCCAGGTTTCAGACAATCCTTGCTTTGAGCTGCAAAGCTACAGGATTGGATGTCGGGTACTATAGGGACCTGAATAGTTGCTAATACAATTCTGGGGGCTCTTTATTACAATGATGGTATAGCGGACCGCAAAACCCTATTCTATTTATTAAGGCCCCGAAAATATAATTTCGTGTTTAAAGTCGGCCAGAGGAGACGACAACGGCAGGGAGAGCCACATTGACGTAGCTTGGCATACAGTAGCAGAGCGAGCCGGAACGCAGTTTTGCACTGCAGGCATTTGGGTGGCTGTCTGCCCCTGTGCCATGTGATGAAGTTCCTGAACATGAAACAGGTTAATCTGAGTTAGCGGCGCCACATCGCACGGTTTGTCCCAAGCGATATACATCACGGGGGTGATTGGGCTCCGGCCCACGCGGCAGCGGGCAAGCAGTTCGCGAAAAAAAATTCAGAATCCAAATTGTACTCCAGATCCCTATTCTAATTGTTAAGGCCATTGTGTGACCTGCTCTGCGCCGAGGCTTCCTCCACACTTCGAGGAAGAGCCATCGGAGGCATCCCATCTCTCGACGCTTCGTGAAGTAGGAATTGGGGTTTAGGATCTCGTGGTGGCCTGTACTGTAGTTCCTGAAACGGATCGAGATCGGAGTGGTATCGTTTGCACGGCCTTCAACCGAAAGCCCAAGCCCTAAAGTCCAAACCCTGCAAAACTAAACTCTTCACGACCTGCTCTTCGTGCAGGTGCCAAGGTCTTGGCCACGAAGGCCACGCGGAGCGAAAGTTGGGTTTCGGGTTTCTAATTAAGAATGAGTATAAAGGGCTACTTTAGTAGGGCGACGATAATATATATATATATATATATATATACATATATATATATACATATACATATACACAGGCTTACTATAACCGGGTTTAGGGTTTTGCTGATCAAAACCAGTCAAAGATATCACTTATGGACGTACGTCATCTTCAGGTCCGTTGCACCTAGCATCCTTCCGAGCTGCGCTGTGGGGACATGCTGAAGAAGACAACACTCGGTGGTAGCATGTTCTGGAATACTTGGAGGTTCATGGGTAGTTGCAAGTAGGGTTATAAGTAGGGTAACATTTCTTATAACCCATATTAGGGGACTTATAACCCACTTAGAACTACCCCTGAACCTCCAAGTATCACTGGCTTCTGAACATTCGGGCACACACTGTTGATAAGGAGCAGAACCAGGAGTAGGCAGAAATGTCGCAGCCCCAGCGGTAGAAGTTCAGTAGCAGTAAGATCAGGAGCAGCGGCGGACTAGCAGTCGTAAGTAGTAGCAGATAGTAGCGACAAGAACAATGGTAGCAGCTGAGGCAGCATGAAGCAGTAGCGGCAGCCACGTAGTCGCAGCCGTAGTAACCGTCGTATTAGCCGTCGTCACCTTCGGCCGTCATACCCAAATGTATAGCAGCAAAGAAACCATGGTATAACGTCTTCCACAATTGGACAGACCGCGATTGTGCCGGCTGCGATGGGTACGTGCAGCTTCGTGCGGCAGCCCAGGGTTTCTGGCAAAAGTCGGTGAGTCAGCAGTGTCATTGTGCCTTCGGGGCTTATCCACCAAGAGACTTGATCTGATAAACAGGTGAATGAAGTCTCTTGCATCTCCTGGTTTCCCTTTTGCAACCGACGTGTTCGTAATAGAGTTGCGAAATCAGTCGTGAGCCAGCATCAGCAACGTCGACCTTGTTGCAAATATCTTCGCATCTGCCTAATGCAAAATCAGCACAGCAGGGGCGAGATGGTTTCGTAGCGAGATATTGGAAATTCTTCGCCCGGAAGCTGGTGATGAAGACCGGACTGGTGCCAGTGAAGATGCCCCAATGGTCCAAGTACCTACTAATCATATACTCCCCCAAAATCATAACCTACATAACCACTATCATCAAAACCGAGTACCTGATTCTTGGGTCCTTTGGACCCTTGGGGATTGGAGTGGATCAGGCGGAATCTTTGAGAGCAGTGGCAGTGCAAGCCATATGCAGGTTCTCGTCAGGGTCACCTGTCCGAGTCCGCCAAAAAGGATGTTCTACCCAAAGGCTCCAAAGTAGTTCCTTCGTGGGATTACCGTATAATATTCTAAATGCGAACCCCAAAAAGGAACTACTATGGAGCCTCTAGGTATTGATCAGTGACTATCAATGTTTATTGGGGTGTCTCGTTTGGACTCATTCCGGAAGTCCGCAGAGGGCCCATTCCTCAAGCCCTAGTCATTGATTCTCAGTTGAAGGGTTTCGGCGTAGAGACGTCCTTGTCGGCTGGAAGAGTTCGGAGGAGGCGAGGGACTCAAGGAAATACATGGGCACTCCGAGGCTGTGATTCTTGGTGCCAGCCTGTAGGATGTGAGTTTGAGGGTCCTACCCATCCACAGGCAGCCTACGCTTGAGGATGGTGGCAGGAGCTGCAGTGCTCCTTCGTGGGATATATATATATATATATATATGCATATATATATATATATATATATATATATGTATATATATATATATATATATATATATATATAGATGCATCAAGCGCTTCTCTGCCACATGTCCGGGTGTGTTGTCGTTTCTTGGAATGGTGCTGCACTTCCATACCATGCAAAGGCGGTGTAGCTTGACAGCAGCTGCTTCAATCCTGGCGAGCTACAAGCTACTTTCTTTGCTGTTTTTTTTTGAGAAAATTGCAGCAGGACACCTCGGCAACCGGGCTCTTTCGTGTGGCTCCTGCAGCCTCGTTTGTTCCGGCGGCCGGTGTGGGAGAAGTGCCTCGGACCTCCCAAGAGTGGGTGTCATGGCCGGGTGCGCGAACCAAGAAGCCCAACCCTCCTTCGTGTTTTGCGACAAGTTGTGTGATGCTTTACGATTTCGGAACTAGTAGATAGTGGGTCTGCCGTGGGTTTGCGCAAGCCGAGAAAGCCTGAGCTGATGGACCTGCGATCCATGTCAGGGCTGTCGGGGTCTTCGGGCTGCCTCATTGGCTTCGGCGCTCATTGGGTCTTCAGGCTGATCGGAACTTCATTGGGGGTCGGCAAATCTGCGTGCATGAATGAGTACAGTCGCGTCTGGACGGCTCACTTAAGGCTCAAGCTTCTGTAGCCAAGCCGCGCAGTTTGCAAAATCATCTTCGCATGGCAGCTCTTTGGAAGGCGGTCCTGGCTGGCCTGCTGACAGCAAGCTCCGCAGTCCGCATGCACGATGAGTCACAGCTCCAAGGTGCTTCGCAGGAGCCACCAGGACGTCCGAAAGCTCTGCTCTTTTTGACTTACGGTTTCTGGGATGCATCCCTTACCTTTCTAGAAGATACGATTGTCGCCTGCTACACGGCCGAGAACTTTGCTTTTGCCAGCTGTATCCGCAAGAAGATTACAGAGGAATGGGTGACCTGGAGGAGCGACGATTCCTACAACGTCCTGGTGTCCACCGCTGGGGCCAAGGATGGCTTGAGCCTGGCATCGACCGACTCTGCGGCAACTTTTCAGTGGGGCAACTACAGCATCTACATCTGGGCAAACAGCCGGTGATACGAGTCATCGGTGGCTTGCATCAGAGCATCAGAGCTCGCCGCATGTTGGGGAAACCCACTCGGCCCGCTTGCGTGCTCCTGCAAAACTGGTCCTTCAGCAGGGCCGATAGGATAGTCGGACCAAAGACCACCCTAAGAAGTACCGGGTGCCTCTTCCCGAGTTCTAAGATTTGGTTCTGTCAACATCACCAAAGCTCTTGCCTACTTTTTGAGGCCCGTGGCTTGAGATCTTAAGATCCGACGAGCTCTCTGACCGAAATCCTTCCCAGGAGGCCGTTTAGCAGCATCCTAGGATCATCGGGACCCTTAGCGGGGTAGCGGGCCTTGATGCCCATAACAAGGACCTAATAGAGGCCTGTTTAAGGAAGTATAGTCCCCTACACCCCCCTCCCCTTACACATACCCCCCTAAGGGTCCCTATGATAGGAACGGAGCCCTGTTCTGCAAAGCTCATTATAGGTAGAAAAAGCACCCTTGGCATGAATCCAATCATCCGTGGCAACAGTTTGCACACTGCTAGCGCTAGTATATACGAGTGGTGGCCGTAGCAGGAGTTGGGGTAGAAGCCGGAGGAGAAGTAGAATCAATGATGGCATTAGTCAGAAAGCACAGGAAGAGTACCATGATAGCAACCTCAAAACGCCACACTTGGCCAGGCAGCAGGCCAGTGAAGCAGTCTTGGCCGGTCATTGCTGCACGTGTAAATCGAGCCCGAACCTGTCCCCCAACCTTGTACCCAACGCCCGGAACCGGATACTGAAAACCCTTGCTGTTCTACGCTTACCGTGCATCGCGAAGGTAGTTCTGTCCCGAAAAAACTCACAGGCCTTGAAGTGCAGATGCCTTACCCCTCCCCCTCCCAGCTTCTTCAACCAGGTGCTGGGCGGAAGTTCGTGCACGACACCTGGTGCTTCGGCAGATCCTGGCCTCCAAGCTGCAATTCATAAGATATTTATATATAAGTTTATGCGTAATATATACATATATATATATATACATATATATAAGTATATATATATACATATATATATATATATATATATATATATTTATTTATTTGTTTATATGCATCCGTCAAAACTTCGGTAACTGTGAGTGGTCGTGGAATGCGATCCATCTTGCTGAATTCCTTGGAAAGCCAAAAGGCCCCCCCAAAAAAGTGGCACGATCAAAGAAGATCATCTGCTGTGACATTTCAGTGCTGCCGCGGCATTTGTGCCTAAATTCTCCAGGTGATATATGGCTAGGCAATCGATACCCGAATCGATACCTATCAGATCGATTTATGAGCTACTGCCCAATCTGATCGTGCATACATATATATATATATATATATGTATATGTGTGTGTGTCTGTGTATATACATATATATATATATATATATACATATGTATATATGTGTGTGTATGAATGTATACATATGCAGTAGAGGGCAGCAGAGGGCAGTCAAGGGCAGTAAAGAGCAGTAAAGGGCAGCAAAGGGCAGTAAACGGTTTTGACAACACCTCATATATATATATATATATATATATATATGTATATATATATATATACACATACATCCATATATCTATACATATATAGATATGTCATAATGTAATATGCTTTCATCTCTTTGAAGGGACCTCCTCAGCTTCGAGGGTTGAAGCGCTCTCAGATCGCCATTCAAGGCCTTTTTGACCTTGAGGGCCATCCTAGCTTCGGGGTGTTAGGGGGGCCTAGGACATCTGTGCTGCGACCTTGGCAACACTTCGAATCCGATATACTACTCGTATATACCGGGAACCCGATACATCCTTAGACCCATTGTGTAGCTTTGGAGGCATGTCCTTTGTCTAGTCTGGTTTTGCCCTCTTTCACGGAAGATGGAGCTTGGTTCGCCCGGGACTGTGGAGAACGGGCAGGGTTTGTGTTGAAGAAGCTAGTGGGCGACGTGTGTCCAAGTTTGCTTCGCACGGCCGCATCTCAAAGTCACAGGGCTTCCCTTACATGTTCAGGACATAGCAGCATGATGATATCGATCACATCGACGACAACAAAATTACTGATGCGGCGAATCTGCGGATAGTAAGCATCATGATAGGAATGATGATGTTGATGATGTTGATGATGTTGATGCTGATGGTGGCTGTGACGTTGTTGATATTTTTGGCTTTCGTGGTGGTGCAGTGACCATACGGAACACCCTGTGGAGGGCGACGTGCAATTGTGACCTGTAGCTACGATAGAAAAGAAGATCAACGTGGAATAATTACTATTCCTTATGAAGCCTGATAATTTATAATCATCATGCAAAATCATAGTCAACCTTCATTATAAGTTTTGAGGCCCTTCATTGAACCTATAGATAAGCCCGGTTATACACCATAATGGCTTAGGATAACCCTGTACTTTCTTCTTGCCTTCTGGCCCAGGCGGGTGATGCCCCCGAGACGGCTTTGCCTTTACCGGGTTGTGAGGTACGCCGAGTATTCGAGGAGTATGTGGGAGTTTTCCCGAAAATTAGGGGTACCTTATTCTGGTGTCCTTATAATAAGGATCCTACTATTTAGGGTACTATATTGGGGTCCCCTACTTTTACCATGTGGGACACAAGGGCGCAAAGCCTGCCATGTTGAAGGGTTCCTTTGCTGAGGTTGAGGGCGAGTTCCAAATGACCCGCTGGCATAATCCAGCAACGGTTGATCTCGTGAGCGCGCTTCTTTGAGTCACTCTTTGAGTGTTTTGAGGCCTCAAGGTTGGGGCGGCCGGGTTCCTCGAAAGAGTCTAGTACATATGGGAGTTTCCGAAAATAGGGGTACCTGATATTGGGGGTCCCTATAATAAGGATCCTACTATGTAGGGTACTATATTAGGGTCCCCTATTTTCGGAATCTCCCATATGGATTCTCGGGCATCAAAGCTAAGGCTAAGGTACACCAAAGCTCTTTTCGCTTGCAACCCCAACTTGTAATACCTCGTAGCTGTCAGTAGGCCCCTTTACAATACCAACAAGTTTCAAGCCCGTAAGTGCCCAAACAGTGAAGCCTACACCCTCTGAAGCCGCAAAACCTGAGCCATAAAAGGCTTAGTCACCGTGCAGGTGATGCAGCTGACTTCGCTTCTTGCTTCAGAGGTGGGCGAGACTTTGAGTAAAGTTGCCACAGTCTTCGCTCATGTCTCTTTTAACTCATGGTATGAGACTGTATTGACGATGGGCCCTAATGTTCATAGTGCTGTTCTAACATTGGTGCAATTCGAGCTCGTGTTGTTTTTTGTTGTTCCTGCATGTTGTCTATCGTTTCAATCACCGGCTGGATATTGATTGAAACCCTGGTACTGGCACTGGTATCAATTGTTTTAGGCCTTCGAAAGCCCCCGAGCGAGCCGTGACGAACACATGCATGTCACAAGCAGAATAAACAGTAGCATAACTCGACATCCTTCCGTTCAGAATAGAAGCGATAATCATGTACAACCCTGCATAACGGACGTTTAATTGGACCCGGAGGAGTGCGAGTAACAAAAAATGGACTCAGATCCGGTCCACCCTAAACGCCTGCTGTAACGGCCAAGGTGGCTACCTGGCTGGGGTCGGTGGGTGCTTTCGGCATCTCGACCGCAGAGTTGAGCAAGCCGTTGGATTCAGGAGTTTCGCATTACAAGTTTGAGGCTTCAGGGCTTTTTGGGCATAGGGTCTGGGCCGGAAGGCCCTCTAGACTTTTCGCCTGAATCAGAATTCTTGAACCCCAGACCCCGCGAGCCCTGAACGGATATCACGAACCCCCGTTAAAACCAGCAATGTCAAAAACTCTCAGCCTGGAACTTCAACCCTAGGCTTCGAGTTGGCTTGCGAGCCCTCCACCGACGGCGTGACAGGTAGCCCCGGGCCTTTGAGTTTCCTCAGGGTGGCGGTTCAGGGCCAAACCGAGCTGAGACACGCATTGGATCCTCATAAAAATCGCAGACGTTCGCTCGATCGGTGAGCTCTGGAAAAGCTTCTCGGATTCAGGCCGGACCACTTTTGCCCGTTTGGGTGTGATGGGGTTGTACACATAGATATAGCCATCATGTATAGCTGTAAGGATCGGCACCGGATTCGGGCTTGCATGAAAGCCATTAGGGAGGGAGGGACATGGTGGGACGGGAAGGAGGGAAGGGGGAGAGAGCGAGAGAGAGAGAGAGAGAGAGAGACAGAGATAGACAGTGAGACAAAGATACACCGGGAGAGGGATAGACACATCAATAGACGGATATTGGGCATGTATGGATGCATGCGAGGTGTGCTTAACACCTGTGGAGGACGCTGCTCCTTTCAAGCCCAAACCCACAGCAGTATCACGACTCTGAGACAACACCATGGAGGTCCGGCCGTCCATGCAGCAGGGAGACAGCGAGAGAGAGAGAGAGAGACGGAGACAGATAGATGCATAGATAGGTAAAACAAATACAGATACATATCTGTGTATATATATATATATATATATATGTATATATCTGGTCACCCCCACCCCCCCCCCCCAAGATCTACACCCGCCTCTTCCACACGATTCCACAGGTTGCTTCTCTACATTGGTCGACTACTCATATGTACCGAAAACACCGCAAATACCGATACAATCGTGCTTTACCTCATGTGCATGCAAACCGTGCTGCTGCAAGGCGCGGGTTTGATATGTGTAAAAATCTGGCGCCGAATCTCGGCCGAGGATTTATGGTAGTTTATGTGTTGGAGAAGCTGAAATGCTGGAGGGCGTGCTAGTTTTGTCCATGTAATACTAAAAAACCTCGTGTATTTTTGCATTTTATGGTGTGTTATTCAACAACATTCCTGTAATAACAAGAATACTATTGTCTCTTTTACGAAGACGTCTTGGTGCGTGGGCCATCTCTTTCCCGCTGCTCGTGAAGCGTCCGCTTCTGATGCGGCCTAATCGCTCTAGCGTTTGATTTATGAACTACGAAATACAGAGAGCTCCTTTCATGTCCTACGCACAAAACGCTGTAATGCTCAAGAAAAATACACTTTTCACAGCCTCAAAGCTCATTTTTTTAGAGCATAGCAGTGTTTCGTGGTTTAAAACTCACAAGACACTGTAATGCTCAAAAAAAATCAACTTTTCATTGCCTCAAAGCTCACGAAACACTGCTATGCTCAAAAATTCCAAACTTTTAAGGAATCTGCCCCCGTCCTGGCCATAGATGCCAGAATTTTAGAATTTTTGGAATTTTTTGAGCATTACAGTGTTTCGTGAGTTTCAGGGTTAGAAATTTTGGAGTTTTTCGAGCATAGCAGTGTTTCGTGCTCCCCATGCCCCAAGAACCACGAAAGCGTAGATCTTGGGGGGGGGGGTGCATATATATATATATATATATATATATATACAAATGTTTATTTATTTGTGTACACATAGACAGCTATAGACAGATATACACTTATCCTATCCAACTGTATGTAATTAGAGAGATAGAGTGTGTGTGTGTGTGTGTGTGTGTTTGTGCGTGTAGGTGGGTTTCTGGAATCAGTCTGCAGGAAGCCACACGCTTTCTGCACGCAGGTGAGCGGATAATCGTTTGCGTGGAGACAGCGGAGGCCAGCGGCGAGTCCCTGGGCTTGAGGGCTATAGGTGTCGGAGATTAGGCATTAACTATATGTATACAAGTACATATGTATATATATATATATATACATACGTACATGTATATATGTATACCTCTATCTATCTGTACACATTTATATGTATATATATTTATTTATATATATGCAGGTTTTATGGCTTGGGCTTGGGGCAGGCTTTGAAGGGACTAGCTGCAAAGATGTTTGGGATTTCGTTGCAGACCGAGTCGACGAGGATGGGGCTCAGCACAGGAAGCCATCTTTGGAGGGATCCGTAACCTTAGGGCCTTAGGGGCCTAAATAATCACCTATACTACTGTGGGGGTTCGCTATAGCAATTATAGTTTCATGGGCCCCAAACCCTATTCTAACTATTAAGGCCCCTATGTCAAAATAAGATCGGATCCCCTCGAGGTCCTTACCTTGCTAAGGCTCGACCTATTCCACAGTTTAGAGAGAAGCCTACCCCAAAGCCTAGACCCTACTTGTAGCTGAGCCCCATAATCCTGAGTCATCTCTGACCCCGTAGCCTAACCCCCCCCCCCCACTGCTAGAAAAACTCCCTGCTGAGTTCTCTAAACCTTAAACCCTAAACCCTGCAATGCTGGCCTCGTCCTTGCTAGGTAGGAGGGCAAAAAATCTAAACCCTAAACAAAACCGAGTTCTCCCGGTGTCAGGAGGCAGAGTCCTGGCAAACCCGCCTCAGCCGCGAAGCTTCTCGACAAGGCTGGAGCCTGTCGGAAGTGCACGGACCTGACCCAGAGGGTTCGATAAGGGATCGATCTACAGTAGGGTTCTTTAATAGAGGGGCCTTGATAGTTAGAATAACGTCCCTTTAAAGGGATCCTTAAAGGGGTTCTATAGAGGATCTATAGTAGGGTTACTAGGACTATGTGCATTCCAATGAGGGTATCTGCAAAGCTCCCAACAAGACTTATGCTAAGGATTCTTGATCGGTTGAGGTTTTGGCGACTTGGGGATGTCTGGGGTTCGGGGCTGAAGGAAGGTATGGGCATGACCGAGGTAGGGCTCTTCTAAATTCGCGGCAGGTAGAAAGGGACAACTAGGCTGCGGAACTAGTTTACGAATATGTACAAGCACCCCCCAAACATCCGTATTAATCGTATGTTCAAATATAGCACCCATAACCCATAGCAACGTCGAGGAGCTGGTTGGCTCTTCCGGACAGATGTTCGGAGCAATTCGCCTGCTGAGAAGTGCTGGGCGGTGGTGGAGGCAACGGCTTGGGATAAACTAGGGCCACTAGGGCTCTCTTATATGCATAGTAGGAGGCTTATAGGGTTCTGGTTTCTTGCATCTATTTCCCCAAGATTCCTGAAGAAAAGCTGTAGGCCAATCAATGTTTGCGCTCTGTCATGGTGGCGCCTCTTCTGTGTCCCAGACCCGAAGCAGTCGGTGCCCGAAGACAGGAGCTATTCTTTTTTCCATGCTTGGGGACACACCTCACGCTGTAGCTGCGAAGCCCTGAGCTTTTCGCCTCAGCAGCCATGCAGGAGGAGACGAAGCAGCTTCAGTGCTGCTTGGAAGGGATGCTTTCTTGGTTCGGACGTGGCACAGGGCCTGCATGCCGGCAGATGCTTGTCGTGCTCTGCAGGCGCAGGGAAGGATCAAAGCTGTCAAAGGTTGCAATCATCCGAGACTCGGGACCCTCAATATCTCGCCGCCCAACCCAACGTTTCCGAAGCTTCAGTGACAGCGTATGACAGCGTGCCAAGCCATATGTGTACGGGAGTACATCATGCAACCTCGTGCATGCAAATTGGAAACGGCCTCAACTTTTGCGCGACAGCATGGGAGCTGCAACAGTTGGTCTATGTTGTTTTTTTTTGGACCTCTGTGTTGTCCCAGCGAAGCCCAGCCGACCCGTGGGAGTGCGCGAAGGTAGGCAACTGCAACTTCAAGTAAAAGGCAAGCGTAAAATGCTTGCTGCTCATTCAACCATAAGAACCGCCAAGCTCATACGTCCCAAGCTATTGTAGGGGCCTAAACATGTGCCAGTACGTACTATTTCGGTGTTCTTTATTGTACATGTAGTATAATTCAATATATATATATATATATACACACATAATTATATACATATATATATATATATATATGCATAGATATACCCCACAACCCGATTCTAGCCCCAGGCTTTGTGGATCCTGTGGACTACGCCAGTGGCAGACCTCCAACGCCAGGAGCCCGGCGTCGAAGACCTCCCCACGCTCGTGAAGGGAACTCCAGAAAGTTGGAATTTGGTTTCATGGTAGGACACCCTATAATTTACCATAAAGGGTTTAGGATAATCATATTCCAACTTTCTGGCTTTTACCTTATGGTTTTATTCTCAGGGCGTTCATAGGATCTGCGAAGCGACTTTTCAAGTTTATGGGGTTTCGGGTCCAGCTTTTTGTTGCAGGGGTCACGAAGGGCTTAGGGATGTTCAGCTCGACAGGCCTTTGGGCCACGATTGTTGAGTCTGAGGTCGTTAGTACAATCAAACTATTAACCTTCAGTTCCTGTGCCCTAAATTCTGAATTCTAAAGCCTATAAGCCTATAAACCCGAAGCCCCCTAAAGCCCCTCAGCCCGGAGCCCGAGGTCGTCCTACCATCTCCTTCGTCAGACGCTCACCTTCTTCGAGGCGTCCCCTGGTGGTGCTCCCGAGGTGGCGGCCGCTGCTGCCAGGCCCGAGTAGAGCAGAGTCGCGGACAGAGCTTGCGGTAAAAGCTTAGAGGAGTAGAGTAGGGTCTCCGGGTTAAGGGTTTGAGGGAGTAGAGTAGGGTTTAGGGTTTAGAGGATTTAGGGTTTGAGTCGAGGTTTCAGTAGCCAAGGGGTTTAGAGGAGTAGAGCAGGGTGAGTCACAAGACAGTGTCTGGTTCGCTCTTGCTACAGTTGCGATAACGGAGGTTTGCTAGCTTCAGATATAGCTCATTCAAGAAAACCCAAGATGTGATCTCAAGTCTCAGAGGCCCACGGCAAGTAGCAGTAGGACTTGGCCGGGATTTGCCCCTGCAGGCTCAAGCGGCAGTCCATCCTCCCGGCTTTTGTCATCCAGGTGGTCCCTGCGCAGTTTCGCCGATGCTTTTGGGCGGCCCTATACATAATTGTGTGGTATAATTCCCTAAACCCAAAACCCTAAACCTGTTTTTTTTTTATCTCATACCACCCTTCTTGCAATTATGAGGACCTCGGAGGTTGAATGCAGCTCCCGGCATGCCTTTCTGGTTCGAGCGTAGGATCTGAACCTTCAGACCGCATTCCCTGAAGCCCAAAGCTGTGACCCAGAAGCCCCAAACTACTCTACCTGCCGGCAAAAACATTCCTCAATCTTCAAGCCAGCACTAACACGGCAAGAATCCTGCACCACAGCACACACGAGGGCGCCCGACCGGATTGGGGCCCATAAGTGCCAGTCGGTCTGGAGGAGTTGAAGCCCCGCTTCAAGCCCTCAACCCCAAAGGCCCTAATTAGGCCCTAAACGGCGCTGCGACAATGTGCTGAATTCATCCTCCTGGGTGCACTACTTGCGCGGAAATTTGGGCGCAATGCCTGCGCCACGGCAGCAAAGCATCGGAGGGGGGGGGGCTTGTATTCCGGCTGGGCCTTTCACCCACCGACCCCTCGCACACACCGTCCAACCTCTTGCCAACATAGTTTGGCTTGGGTTCCTGGTCTGACGAAGAGAGATCCAAAATTTCGCGGCTAAGTCTTTGGATCCATGATTATCCCTGGCCCCCGACCCTTAAACTTTCGCCCTCCTTTGGTATGCTGTCGCCTGAATTTGATGTTTTGAAAGTGAAGGGTTGCAATTCGCTCGTATCAAGCATTTCTTGTCGGACTTGGGACTGTACAAGCCGACGAGTATCATGTACTGTAAGATCAACGACTTAACTAGAGCTTGTGGTTGTCACTTTCGTCAAAGCTAACCTATGTATGTAGTGCCCATGCAGAGCTTATGCTGTTACTGTAGAATACCCGCCTCACCCCAAAGGGGCAAAGAAGCTATGCACTCCATGCATACGATCTCGAGATGGGACTAAGGGCCGAAGCAAAGTTTCACTTCAGTGGTCCTAGATCTGGAGCCAAGAGTGTCCCTAAACCCTTGAGCGCTTCAGCGTTTTGGGGCTTTAGACGGGAGATTATAGCTACAAAAGCCGTGCACAAAGGCTGCAACTAAACCCTGTGGGCCTCACTGGGTGCATGCTTGCTGGGATTCCAGATGCCTCTTCCGAGGTCGAACGCTTCGCCTGCGCCAACCCGGCCTGCCAGTACATGGCACGCCCTACCGGACGGGTTCACTTGCATAACCCTAAACCCTAAACCCCTTAACCCCTAAGTTCATACAGGGAGGTGCTTTATGCCCAGTGGAGGGCGAGACTTGAACTTCGGGGATTCGACGAGGCACTTGAGTGACGGTTTGGTACGGGCTTATGGGTGATGGAAGGGCTATGATCACATTGATGCTGGGAGCCAGGGGCCAGGCCGTTCAAGCCCCAAGCCCCCAAACCAAACTCTGAAACCTACAGCTTTCGTGTGTAGAGATGCGAAAGAACAGATCAGAATTGCCCCAACGATATTCGGCCCGAGCTTGCGTCAAAGTGTTCCTGGCCTTTGCTCGTGTCCCTGCTGGAGCACAGACGAATCAGGTTGGCGCGTGAGCTAGTGTTGACTCGTACAGTACTACATGGCCCGGAAGGACGCATTTCCTGAATCAATAAGGGCCCTCATGAGGGCCTTCCCTGAAAGAAAACAACGCAGGCTTCGAAGACCGAGGACTTCGGTGGATACTGCTGCAAACGTCCTGCGGCCGAACTTCCTTTATTTTCCGAGTTCGGGTCAGGGAGGAGTCCGGGAGGATTAAGTTCAGGACCCGACAAGCCGCATATCCCGCCCTCCAGCTTTAATTCATTCACGGATGTTTACCACAAAGAAAGACCGGGACTCGCGAACAAGCCAGGGACGCTTTGTCTTCATGGTTTGGCACAATACCCAAATACACCGCCCAGTGGAAGAGTGTTGCGTGATGTGTAGGAGTTTGAAGAATGCCACGGGGCCCTGGGATTTAAAAACATGGACGTCTTCGTCAGGGGAGTGCCTGACACAACCCAGCAGAAGTTGCTGAAAAACATACAGACACATGCATCGGCTGCGCGCATGTACACAGAAGGCCGAACATAGGGACGTCTGTCGATACTCAGTACTCGTGCATATGTATGCACCAGCATGTGTTGTTGCAACACGCACCCCAAATACCTGCGCTTGTAGCTCCTTTCACGGCACCTACGAGATACATAATTAGTAACCCTACAGTGTGGATGCACAGCAGGGGCTGAGTAGAACGTTCAGAGGTCGATCTGCTGCAGGAACTCTTCTCCAACGCACACCAGCGCAGCACTCGTACCGGACGGTAGCACTCGAAACCGAAAAGACACTTAAATCCGCGTTGAGTGTGTAAAAGGTCCAAGATTGAGGTCAAGTCTTGGATATCGGGTATCGTCCTGCTTTCTGGAAAGTGGTTACGCATGGAGTTGCGGGTTAGCAGAGGGAGGCTACCTCGAAGCGTTTATCCCATGACGACTCTAAGCACACCACTTACAACTCGAAACGGCCAAGGTTGTCATGCGTCCCATGAATATGGGCATGCTCTTACACATGGCTTCCGATGCTTCTCGGAATTGCACTTCTGCTATGTCAGACATTTTTGTTCTGAGGGTCCACTCAAATTGGGCTCAGGGCGTCTGATCTGAGGCGAGGGGCTGTGTTGCCAAGCATCGGTACGCGACAGAGCTAGTGGCAAGAGAGATGAGAGAGAGATTCATGTAGCCTTTCGTGACCCATGCAGCTGCGATGCAGCTCAGGTGCCGAAGAAATCGCACACTGGAAGTTGCCTCGTGCTGCACCAGTTGCCCCTCCAGAGCCCATACGCAAGGGCAAAGGACGTGCCTTCGCTATGCACAGGGAATAGGTCTGCTGCGCAAGATGTTCTCACAGCGGGATCCAGACGAGAGACAGGGACTCTTGGTCTTGTTCTTCGGAAAATCTTCACAGCCGCTTCTGCGCGTGTATCGACTGTTCAGGCCCTTGCCCAGGTTTGCAGCATTCTCTAGTCTAGAGCCCATAAAGATGTGGTCGTGGATCTGCTAAGTCTGATATCGGCATACATGAGACCATGTGCCGAGTCCTAACAGCATCGGGGCAAGCCGCGAGAATCAAGACTGTAGGTCGTCGCTGACAAAACAGTGGTTAACCAAGAACGACAACTATGAGATCCACTCTTTTTATGGAACCCCGAAGCAACGAAACCAAGCAACACTGTTCTATGCGCCCTGCATTCTGCACAACCATCTGAATCGAGCTGTAACTCTATCCCTCATACACTCGAGTTTGCTGTTTCTTGCCTAAGCTTAGTGTCTGCCTTGTCGCACTAACAGCCGTCCATGGCTGCGCAGGTAGCAGGATCCTGGCAACTAAGCTTAGCCTCCCACGTCAATTCGAGGCAAGATCCCAAACCCTACGGTTGATGATGCAGATCCTGCATTGCCCATAATAAGGAATATACCATAATTTCCATAGTTTAGGGTCCTTAAGGTAATGCAGGATTTATATCATCAACAGTAGCGCCCGAAGCGAAGCCAAGCCTGCCGAGTGGGAGGGGAAACCGAGAGGCTTCGACTGAATCCATGCCTTCCCTGAGTGTGCGAGTGGAAACCCTGAAGCAATCTCCCTAAACCCCAAACCTTAAACCCTGATCCTCGCCTGCTTGTCTAGTTGTGAGTGCTGAAACCCTGAGCTGAACATCATGCAGAAGGAAAAGAGGCGACAAAAAAAAAGCTGAGAGAATCAGAGATTCTGGGTCCCCGATTTCTGCAACCCGAAGTTTCTTCGTGCTTCTCTGAGGTCGCAACAACAGCGGAGGGCGACGGAAAAACAAGCAGACGGCCCTTTGGTTTCTAATTCCTGATTGTGGGCTCTCTCCCCTCCCGGAGTCAGGTTTTGCCTATTTACCTTGGTTTCTTTTTTTAGCACATGGTCACATCTAGATGTGTTACATACTTGTTCTCGTTTGGGTTCGCAAACCCTCTAAGAATCGAGACTTCCACAAGGCTAGAACCCCCGAAAGACAACCCAGTCCTTCCCGGAACCCAACAGCAGCTTGGCAAAGTCATGATTTGACTCCAAAATTTTACGTCTCTGTTCCTTATGTGTTCTGGTGGATGGGGTTTGGTCCATCGAGCGTAATTATTTCGGAGATCGCATCGAGCCCAGCAGTCGGATTAATCACTAAGCCTCCGAGAGCCTCCCCGGGCATGAGGGCTTCGAGCTACCAGCGGGATGCTTCCCAGGACGTGAATGGGGAGACTCCCGCAGCGGAACAATTCGAAGAGGAAAGTGAACCGGAGCCCTTGTTTGCATCAAGAGTTTTGCCAAGGCAAGCCACACATGTTCTACTTGTGGAGTGTCTGCAATGTCCTCATCCTCCTTTGCTTACAGCTCTTGGTACGACTTGTGTACAACTGACTAGGTACTTATAGCTAACTAACTAGCTGGCTAGATATCTAGCTAACTAACTAGTTGTTGGCTTACTACTACTACTACTACTACTACTACTACTACTACTACTACTACTACTACTACTACTACTACTACTACTACTACTACTACTACTACTACTACTACTACTACTTCTAGTCGTTGGCAGCAGAGTTGGCCGAGGATTCGCCTTCGCATGAGAATGAAGTGTCTCGTCAGCAAAAGAATGTGGCTAACCGTAAGCCAACCCAAATTTACATCCGAATCCGGAAATCAGTGCAAGTCCGAAGGAATGTCCTGCTGATCAGCATCGCTGTTGTCAGTGGTCGTCCTCGCCCTAGTAGCATAAGTAGCCGTAGTTGTAGCAGAAGCAGAAATATGCAGAAATGCCACGAAGTTGGAAGATCTGGTCTGAGACGGCCAATATACATGTGCCGAGCAACAGAGCAACAGACCCCTTGAACCCCGTTGGTAGTACGTAGCTGTATGTTGTGAACCAATGCGTATGTCATCCTACACCGGTATGCACATTTTTCTCCACATTCCAAGCATCCCACCCAACCCAATGCTGGGTCGACATAGATATGCATGCATGCATGCATGTGTTTGCAAAAGACTTACCAACTTGCGTACATACATACGTGGTGTTACAAACAAATAGACATGTGTGAATAGCTGCATACATAGGTACATGCATGCGTACGTGCGAACCGACCATGTGCGTATGCTGTGCTACACGACCTGCACACCTTAACCCCTGAATAGTTGCTGTGCCACGTCCAAAGTCGGCGCCTTTGAGCCCTGAAAGCGCAAGACCGTCGATGGTAATTAAGTCTCAACCCTGCAGCCTGAGACGTGGAGCTGTATAGATATGCAGATTGCTAAGCAGGTCGGTCGGTAGAAAAGGAGATAGGTCGATAGATTGCTGTTTAGGCTGATAGGTAGCTAGGCAGATGATATGTACATGGATCCTCACACCCCAAGCCTTCAATCTGTGCGCTTTGAGATGAATCAGGCGGTCGCGCCCTTGACTCTATGATTTGTTTTTGCCCTTTCAGTCTTATGTAAGGCGATTTGTAACACGAAAATAAAATCCCCGGACCGGGACCCTAAACCCCTAAACCCCCACATCTTTTTTCTATTCCCCTAAACCTGAAACCCTAAACCAAGCCGACCTACGAACCTCGCCTGGCGGAGTCCGAGTGTGAGAGCGTGAACCCCTGAACCCTGAACAAAGAGGCCTGTTTACTCAGCTGGTCTTTCATGACATGAACCCTAAACCCTAAAGCCCTAAACCCTAAAGCTGTCCGAACCTGGGGATCTTCGAGAGGCCTCTCCTGCAAAGCGCGGAGGGTCGGAGCCCGGCAGAAGCTGTCGCGCTGAGCTCGACGACCGGCCTGAAGCTGCTGGGATCCTTCTTATAATGTGTATATATATATATATATATATACACATGTATATATATATATATATATATGGTTAGATTGATAATAATGCCTGGTTATACTGGCTATATATATATATATATAGAAGATTATTACCAAATCTTAGAACTGTATATTTTATGAACTATTATATGAGACTATATCTGCTGTTGTTTTGGGATTTAGGGTTTGGAGGCTTGCAATTCAGTTCTATTGTTTGGGATTGAAGGTAGGTACTCGTCGCAACTTGCAAGCTGCGCCATACCGGACTACCACATTCCAAGTACTGCCTGCAGGTGTGAACAGAGCCGACCTGTCAACAACAAATCTAACTTGAGGCTGCTTCTAAGGGCCCTTTGTTGCAACATGGCTTGAAACTTGAAGCCTAAAACTTGAGCATTCGTACGAGCCCTCGGACAGAGCACTGGGGCTGGCTGTGGCTCTGCATTGTGACATGCTGCCTTAGAAACCAGATGAGAACTATGATAAAGCGACCGCTGACATGAAGGTGCACGTCGGTCCTTTCAACGCCCCCAAAGAACCGAAGCCTACCTAACAATAACCCCAAACCCTGGACCTCGAAAGCACCCCGAAGACTTTGCTCGGTATGCCGTCTCCGACTCAGGAGCCCCCCCGGCATCTCAGTTCATTCTGGACAGAGACAGAGCGCGAAAAGTTTACGTGGGGACATGATGACCGATGGGAGCCTTGAGCACGAAGTTACGACGGCTTTCTGGGATGTCAGGTTGCTATAGAGGCGTAAATACTTACCTATACTACTTTGTGGGGGCTCCTTAATTATTAGGATTATAGAATAATGCACCTCAAAATCGTATTCTAGTGATTAGGGGCCCTATATTATGAGTGTTGGTCCGTGTCTGTCTGTGCATTTGCATGTGTCTTTTCCAGCGCAAGCTGCCAATCTTTTCCAGGGCCTGCTGCTGCAGCCAATCTGTTTGGACCACGAGGGAGTCTAGTTCGCTTCCGTAACGGATTTCTATTTTCCAGAGAGGATGATGAAACCCTAAACCCTACCTGTAGCCGAAAAGACCTACCTTTTTAAGGAACTATATATAGAAACCATAATAAGGAACCCAAAAAAAGGTAGGTCTTTTCGGCCACAGGTAAACCCTAGGCATAGCACCCTGCCTGCTGCTCGAACTATTCAGCAGGTCCCAGGAAAGACTCTGCCCCATGCCCTAAACCCTAAACCCCCCAACCCCGATAACCTATACCTAAACCCCTGAACCCTAAATCCTTAACCTCTAAACCCCTAAACCCCCCACCCCTAAACCCCATAACCCCTAAACCCCTAAACCCTAAATCCCGAACCTCTAAACCCCTAAACCCTACAACCCCTAAACCCCAAAGCGAGGATGGTGAATCTCCTCGCGATGTGGCGGCAAGTCGAAAGGAGCCCAGGCCCAGGCCAAGGAGCCCCGTCCCTGACGGCGCGTGGAGGCACGATCGCTTCGACGAGGTTGACGGACGGGAACCTTGGTTGCGGCTTAGGATTTAGGGTTTCAGGGTTTAGGGAACCCTGGTAGTTTCGAATGCCTGGGACAGAGAGAGAGGGAACCTTGGTGGCAAAGATGGCCCCGTTTTGGAGTTGTTTCCCCGGTTAACTTTAGAAGCTTGACTGCTGCATGCTTTGTCACCGCCTCGATGGGCCCAGAAACCACCCTTCAAGTTTGTTAAGGCACTGCCCTCCACCCGACACCCCACCCAAACTCCAGGCGCCACTAAACAAAAGACGTCAGCCCCTAAAGAAGTGACATCTGCCCTCAGATCTTCAGCGCGTATACGCCGGTGTCACGCGTACCCAGAGACCCTAAACCCTAAACCCTGCCGTGAAGTAGTAGGCCTTGCCAGGCTTGTCCGAGAGTGAGTGTCAAAAAACCCTGCCGAAACGATAAAATTAAAGAAGTGACATCTTTCCAAGGCACCTGCGCCCCGCAGACGGCCTTCGCCTCCTCGATCCGGTCATTCCGAGCCCATGATCTGGGGCGAGGCTGCACTGCTAGTCTTTAGGGCTTCAGGGTTTAAGGCTTGGGGTTTCAGAGTTTAAGGGATTCAGGGTGTCGGGTTTTTGAGTTGGAGGGCTTGGGCTTCAGACTTGTCAAACTCGTTGAGTGAAGTGTGGATGCAGAGTTTGGAGAGCTGAGACCATGGCCGATCTTTTGTGCCTTCCAAAAACTGCACCCAGCCATGCGAGTTCGATGTGTCCACTTTTCATGTGCTCGCTGGCTGCCCTGCTTGTGCATGCTCGATGTGTACTTTGTGACTGTACTTGCTGCAAGAGGTGTTCGAAGATTTGCCACTCCAGCCACTCCAGTTGTGTACGTGAGGGCATGTGTGCGTCCACGTGTTTCTTCTGCACCTGCGTAGAGATGCTTGTTGTCACATACATGCATGCATGCTTACACCTGCTTGTTGTGAAAACACACACAGGCAGACAGACACACACACTCTCTCTCTCACATACATACTGTCACGTGTTTAATTTATGTATGTATATATGTATATATATATGTATGTATGTATGTTTGTATGTATGTATGTTTGTATGTTTGTATGTAAGTATGTCTATGTCTATGTGTATGGGTCTGTATATGTACATGTATAAAGGTGTGTGTGTGTATTTATTTTATATATGTATATATACATGTATATATACATATATATATATATATACATATATATATGTATATATATATATATATATATATGTGTATGTATATGTATATATGTATATATGTAGGTTGGAAACCTATGTATATATATATATATATATATATATATATATATACACACAGGTAATGGGTAGCGGTACACATGCAGACAGACAGACAGTCAAAGAAAGTATTAAGCACAAGTACACACGGTAAATGTGCGTAAATGAACATCGAAGTAAGTACAAGCATAAACGAGTTAAGCAATGGTACATGATATATGTATATGTGTGTGTATAAAATGTAATTAATTCAGTTATAAGTGCATACATATATGGGTTCCTTTCTTTTTCCCTGACCTCTTTGTCTTCAGCAGCTTTTTATTCATGTACTTAGCCACTTGATTGCACGCTCACAGGAATGCATGCACAACGCACACGCACACAAACCAAACCACATACGCACACAAACACAGGCACGCGCACACACACACACAGAGACCGAGCCGTCCGTCCGAGTGTGTGAGTGACTGAGTGAGTGAGTCGTCTGTCTGTGCGGCATGCAGGAAGCAGAACCACCGAGCCTCCAATTATGGCTGTTTTTGTAGTCAATTTCACGGGCAAGGTATACAAACACTGAGACCCCCAACCCCAAACCCTGAAACCCAAACGCCCTGTCCGCCGTGTCTAAAGCCCGCAAACTTTGGTCCTAACCATTCCAGACGGAGCGCGCAGCTCACAACCGTTTGGCCTCTCGCTTCTTGCCGAAGCGCCAACGCACCCGGTCCAAAATTGATTGGTTGATGCTAGGTACTGCCCCTTACAGTAAGAGTCTACAATAAGGCTACTATAAACGTCCTCATATATCTATATTATGAATATTATTCAACTATTACTGGGTGGGGGCCGTACCCAAGGTTTATGCATGTTTGGATTCATCGCTGAGGGCTCTGTACTTACCGCGATACCAGGATATCTCCTGTGTTATCTTGAACGGCTATGATTAGTGTTTCTGTTTCCACTGCCGCTACTGCTACTGCTACTGTACTGCCATTGCCACTGCCACTCCTGCTCCCAGTGCTACTCCTCCTACACCCACTGCTCCACCAATTGCTGCTGCTACTACCGCTTCGGCTTCTTCGACTACTGTTACTCCGACAACAACAACAACTACCACTACTACTGCTACTACTACCACCACCACCACAACTGCTGCTGCTGCTGCTGGACTGCTTCTGCTGCTGCTGCTGCTGCCGCAGCTGCTCCTGCTCATGCTCCTGCTCCCGCTCCTGCTCCTGCTGCTGCTACTGCTACTGCTACTACCACTCCTACTAGTGCTACTACTCAAATCCGACTGCGACTCCTGCTTTTGCTCCTACTTGAATGCTCCTACTGCTACACACTCCCGCTCCTCCTCCTGCTGCTTCAGAAGTCCTTTAGACAGACCTTGGAGGAAACTATCTCTCCAGTCCCGAAATCTCTGTCGGCAGGTTCGCCAGAAGCCACTGCCCCACGTGTGAAAGCCCGGGCGGGCCGCCCTGGGAATGCACCAAAGAGTGATCCAGGAGCCTGGTATTTTGGTCTGTGTTCGTGCGTGTCTGCACCTCCAGGTTTTAGGGCTTCTAATTGGGAAACAGGGGTCGGAGTTACTCCCTTTCGTCATCATGAGTACGGCATTGTTGAAAGGATTCACTAAGAGTATTACATCATGCTTCTAGCTGACTACCTTGTCATGTATCTTCCCTTGGTACTTAATTGATGGCTGTCCTTCAGCTGCCGTAGCGCAGGCGTCTTCCCAGTGTGCAGAACTCTTTAGGTCTACATACCCCTTTATATGCGCGGTCGGCATCATCAATATATCCCCGAACCCGACTCAGCTATTCATGCCCCAACACTAGCAGGTTTGGGGCCGTCGGGCTTGAGCCAAATCCTTGCACTGAAGGAGCCGTTGGGAGACACAGTGCAGCAGCGTCGGTGGCTTCACACCAATCTACGGAAAGTTCGCCCTTTTGCCAGCACACCGCGTGGCTGCTTTATCACGGCTTAAAAGCTTGTGTAGGGGCTGCAGGAGAGAGAGGAGAGACGAGTGCAAGAAGATTTCCAAGGTCGATGCCCCCGCTGCAGGCGTTCCAAGTCCGGCAATACAAGATGCCTGGCGACGCCTACGCCAAGCGCCAACTCTACATGGGCTCCTCGGATTCTTCCCCGACTTCGCCCGCATCGCCGCCCAAAAAGTCGGAGCCATCTCGGGCTCGGCCCGCCACGACGGCTCGGCCCGGAAAGCCTGCTGCCAAAGCTGCAGCAGTCGCGCCCGCCGCGGAGGTCTCTCAAGACTCCTCGGACACTACCCAGAGGGTGGCTTGCACCAGGTTCAGCAACATTTTCAGAGGAAAGCTTGTGCGTTCGGTTGCTTCTTGCTTCTTTTCTCCGTCAGTCGGTATACCGGCCGTCTTCCACAACCTAGGTGCGCAACTTGTCTATGGGCCTCAGAAGTGTATCTGTGGTCCTCGAGCAACTGAGAGCATCACTGCGGCAGAATACATCTGCGCCGACAGGGCCAGTCAAGGTCGAGGAGCCCGGCATTTGGGGTATTTGGGGCAGGGGGGTGGCCTTGATGGGTTTGGCGTGTAAGTTATTGCTTAACCTTTATTACATATGCATGTCAATGTATCTGTATGTAGTATAGCAGTCTCTGTAAGATTTAGCCTAGAGTTGTGGGATCTGGAACTGATGATGATGCCCTCTTTCGGCGATCTCTGTGCATTGCTGTGTGGTTTGCAATAGTTTTTGCTGAAATCAGCAGACGGCCGATAGACATACAAGTGTTGCTGTCGACCAATGCCGCGATTCCGGCGTGTGGCTGTGTTGTTCTGTCAGCGATCGATGTTGACCTGCGCGCTGCGTGGCGCCGGAAATGGCTTCTCATTGAACTCCCGAACACCCAACAGAGCCCGCTTCGTTTAGGGTTTATAGGGGTTTAGGGTTTGGCACGCCAGGACAGTGACGACGATGGATGTGTGATGGTTTCGCCCGTCGAGGACTTCTTGGGTCGACTGCTAGGAGAACGCTCGGGGGCTGCCGGATGCTGCTGGCTCTAGGAGTTGAGAATTACGGCGGAATCTTGTGCCAGCTGTAGTCGTTTGTGCATCGAAAGCCCCAGCACGGACAGCGAGAGGGAGAGAGAGAGAGAGAGAGAGAGAGAGAGAGAGAGAGTACATAGTACACGTTGTGCGCACGCCCTAACGCACCGAATGCTGAAGCTGACCTCCAGGAGATCGAGGACGTCTACCCTTTGGATCCAGAGCAGCTGGGAGAGGCTGCCCCCCCAGAAGACGAGGCCACCATATAGGCCGACTGTCCCGTGAGGAGACTGCTGGCAGCAAAACAGGCGAAGCTAGGCATCGATTATCGATTCCAGGCCGCAGCCGGATATTGCAGCCTGGGTTCGCAGATCTCTGGGATCTTTCAACTTCATCGCCACATGTCAACCAACAAGACTCTGATTGCCTGCAACCTAGTGCCCCTCCTTGGCCCCATGTACTTGAAGGGTGGTGTTGCATAAATGGTGCTGAATAGTGGTTCGAACATTTCATGGGTTCATCAAGGTTCCCGGTAAAGGTTTGAGGCGGACGCTAGAACCATTTTCGTTGATTCGGGGGAGTCCTGTGCAAGCTGATTAAGGCCCTCAGGAGAAACCCCTCGCGATCCGCACGAAGTTGTTGTTTATTCGCAGTGGGGCTGAGAGTCCTTCTGCTTGCGGGGAAGTCTTCGGGAGTTCTAGGAGGTTCAGAGGTAGTGATAAGTGGGGTTATAAGTCTCCTAATATGGGTTATGAGTATAGTTACCCTTCTTATAACTCTACTTCTTACTACCTATGAACCTCCAAGTAGGCTGAAGCCTCGCTGTTGCGTCCGGCCAAAGTACACACCAACTTCTCGGCTCAGAGAGCTTCGGATGATTCCTGAAACTGGGAGAGGTTTGCGACTGTAACACTGGAAGCCTGAATCATCACATTACAAGTATATTTCTGCGTTGATATAGCTGCAAAACCCTGTGATCCTATAGGTAGGCAGAGGCAGCGGCGGTAGCGGTGGATCCCACACTGAAGAAGTGCAACAATAACAAGAGCACGTACGGTAACAACAACTGTGCTCCATTCGTCACATTTGGGCGTCAGCAAGGACTGTCATGACGGCAGTGGCAAACACCGATCCTCGTAATTGCAGAGGCAGGGTATGCCCGCTTGTCGGCAATGCACGTAGACTGCCATGGTGCGAACTCCGTGCCTTCTTGGCCGCGTTTTCGTGGCCAAGCCTCGTCAAGGCAGCCAAGGCGGCGCCAAGCCTTAAATCGGATGAGTTAAAGATGGTATATATATATATACAGATATACTGAGTGTTGTTCTTTTGGGGGGGCTCTTGTGACAATACTAGGAGGGCGATTTGCGAAAACTCGGTCGCTTAAAAAAGTGCACACCCTTTCGATCGCGCGCAAGGGCGAGCGCAAGCTATGCGCAAGGCTTGTGGTTAAGGTTGATTCAAGAGTGATACTCAGCAGCGTTGTATGTAACCCGGCCTTTGCACCCTAAACCCGGCGAGTCCGAGTGTGAGAGCGTAAACACCCCGTAAACGCTAAGCCCTAAACTCCTGAGTTTATAAATAAAACCCTAAACCCAAACCAAGGACGTTCCGCTTCTGGAGTAAGCGCTCTCATTCTCAAATTCTGCAAGCCGCGGTAGCAGAGTCGCGAACTGTTGAAAATTAGGTTCTGACATGGCATCCTCCGCGCAAGATCGGCGCAAGCGCGCGCAAGACGGCGTGCAAGGTCGCCTGCCCAAAGCCATGGAGGACCCAGCACAACTTCTTGAGCCTTGAAGCCCCATTGTTGTACCCGCAGCCGAAGCTTCGATTCGAAGCCGCCAAGCGTCAACAAGCCACAGTAACAACCCCTATAGTCTTAAGAAACCCTCGCGCGCGCAAGCACGCCCAAGGAACGCGCAAGGGCGAAGCGCAAGGGATCCTATATAATTGGCATGCGTGGAACAAGGATATAGAATGGTGATAGATACACGTACTGTCAAACTAGGTTGCAAGCGGCACATCCAGCAGCCTCGTAGTCGTCGTACTATATTCGCCGCTTCGGGACAGTTTGATAATCCGAAACTAGTCACTAGTCCCAGGTAGAAGGTATGTCACGAGAGAACCGACTCTGTGAGTCTTCGCGACCGGAGGTTCATAACCTAAATCCAAAGACCCAACCGTGCCGCTTCTGCATCCAAACCCTGCTAGCAGCCCTCAGCCCTAAACTCTGAAACCAAGGTGTGAGAGTCGAAACCCTCAACTCTAAACCCTGTATAAGCCCTGATCCCTAAAGTCCAAAAGCTCCGCAAATCAAAAGCCGCACAGAAAAGGGCCGCTCCACCTTAAAAAAAAAAAATCAAAAGCCGTCGAATCCCTGCGCCTTGACAGACCTGCCCGAGCGGCGAGCCGAGCCTCTGGGATCCTCCGAAGAGCCGGCGACTCCTCAGGTGGTTTTGGGGTTTCGGGCCCTTGTTTAAACAGGGGACAGTACTATATTCCTTTAAAGGGTCGACTTTTTTTCAAGGGGAGTATCAGGGTACAGTACGATATTCCTTTTAAAGGGGCGACTCCTCAGATTGGTGGGGGCTTCGGGCCCCCCTTTTGGTTAAGGGGATTAGAAGGGTTCCCTTAGAACGGCCTCTGTAAGGGTACAATAAGGGTTTAGGGGGGCTTTCTGGTAAGGGTTTAGGCGCAGGTAAGTTTAGTGTAAACGCCCAAAGCCATGAGCCCTACATCCTGTTCCGGGCCCCCCTGGCCATGAACTTGTTCCTTTCGCGAAGGAGTCAAGTGTCAGTTTGGAAACGCCCGAGCACCAGAGCCCGGAAACCGAGTGGCAAGACCTTGCGTCCTGCTTGAAGAAGCTGCAGTCGCACGTGGAGGCCGGGACGTTCACAAAGAAGTTTACCGACACCCGAAATTCCTTGCAGCTTTTTGCAGCGCGCTTACGCATGAGCTACTTTAGCTTGAGGTTTCTGTCAGCAAGTGACTCTTGGGATTTGGGAGGATGTTGGGCTATAAGTCAAAGTACAGTCAGAGGACATATTTTCGGAGTTTGGTGCCCGGTACGACTTGAATGAGTCTTCAATGCGTACGCGAACTTTCGACAGCTGGAAGTACATGCCCTGGAGCGTCGACTTAGACGACTATTTACATAGTTCAATGCTCCAACAAATTCGCTGCTGACCGAGTGTTCGGAGGCAGCTGGTCAGTCATCTCGCCTGCAGGCACTGGCAGACGAGCCTGCCCCACCAGGCAAAACTGTTGAGGCCTCCGAATGTTCAATGTTTTCGGGTTTTCAGTTTGGGGTGTAGGCTGTACACGCGAGTTCTGCGATGACCTCCACTATATTGTATTTACTGAGAATTCCTGCTGTCAGTGTACGTGCAGTGTCGCAGCATGATCCCAACTCCTTCATGTCATGCCTGCTACACACGAACAATACAAGTTGCAGGCTTGGCTTCCCCGCTTTTCTGGGATCATTCCCTGAACTTGCGTCCCAGCCCACTGGCAGCGCAACACGGTGAGGCAAAGTCGTGTCATTCTGCAGGTCCTGGGAGGCTTCTCCCATGATCCACGGAAGGCAGAGAAGAGGCACCTCGGTGCCCGACAGGGGCGGCTTGGGGTTTTGCACATACTGGTCTGGTAGGGGCTTTGAAACATCAAGCATTGCATCAATGCAGGGGAGTGCTGTCAGATGTCTAGTCCGAGGAGCAGGGCGAAATTTCAGTTTGAAGTTTCAGCGGCAGTTTGCCCCATGGGCCAAAGCCACGACATCCCACACACCGACCCAGGGGCACTTTGCAGCTGGGTGGCGTGAGCATCACGTACCCTTTGTTGGGCTGCCTTCTTCCGAAGGACCCAGCGGAACGGGTTCAGGGCTATGAGGTTTGGTATTTTTTGCGTTTACTACACTGCAGGATGTAAGGGGGTGGTTACTGGTGCCTGCCACTCTCTGCCTAACCGTACGGGAGCTTCACTTGTCTCAGAGTCTCAGAGCCTGTCATGCTTCGCATGCCTTTGCTCTGCTACACAGCCTCACAGCTTACCAGACAAAGCAAGCACCTTAAACCTCTAAAGCCTAAGCCCGAGTTGCAAGAGTGCAAAGCCTAAACCCCCAAGCCCCTAAAGCCTATGGTTCTTAGTCGATTGATCTCTAGGGCAGTCTGCTGTCAACATGATGCGGGGGGGGTATGCTTGTACATGTGTTGCTGGCTTACGTACTCATCGTGTTGACAGTGAGTCATGTCCGGTGAAACCTATCGGGTATGATGTGGAGCGCTTGTCCAGTGACACCAACCGGTGAGTGCGTGTTAATGACGTTGGACCAGTACCGCTGCAGACCTTGCCAGGCTTTGTCCGAGTGTGAGTGTCCAAAAAAAGCCTATACATCCCTAAACCCTAAACCCTTAGGAGTGAAAAAACAAAAACAAAACCCCACATCCCTCAAGCCGCCCATGCCCGAAGGACACTCCCCCGGTCGAAAGCGAGCGCAGCGAGGCAAAGATCCTCGGAGCGTCTGCCGACAGCCCAAGAAGGGCGCTGCTGTCTCAAGCAGAGGCGCCAAGCCAGACAAACCAAGCGATGGGGGTTTCGGGTTTAGGGTTATAGTTTGGGGATTCTGGCCGGGCGAGCACTAATCAAGCCTGTGGAAAAAAAAGTTATAGTATCGTAGACTGGCTAGACTTGAGTCCAGTAGCAAAGAGGGATTATAAAATAGGGTAATTACGGTACAGGGACAGGGATATCCCTGTCCCTGAACCCTAAACTCTTGATTTTAAAACCTGAACCTTGAAACTCTGATTGTCTGTCTGAACCCTGAACTCGCGAAGCACTGAGTCACTGAGTCCGCAGAGCAGCAGGTGCTCCTGGCTGAGGCAGACGGGGCCCGGCAGGAAGCTCGCTCCTGCGAGGCGGTGGTGGGAGTAGGAGCATAAGTAGCAGCAGTTTCAGTAGCAGTAGTATAAGTAGTATAAGCAGTAGAAGTAGAAGTAGTAGTAGTAGTAGTAGTAGTAGTAGTAGTAGTAGCAGTAGCAGGAGTAGTAGTAGTAGTAGTAGTAGTAGTAGTAGTAGTAGTAGTAGTAGTAGTAGTAGTAGTAGTAGTAGTAGTAGTAGTAGTAGTAGTAGTAGTAGTAGTAGTAGTAGTAGTAGTAGTAGTAGTAGTAGTAGTAGTAGTAGTAGTAGTAGTAGTAGTAGTAGTAGTAGTAGTAGTAGTAGTAGTAGTAGTAGTAGTAGTAGTAGTAGTAGTAGTAGTAGTAGTAGTAGTAGTAGTAGTAGTAGTTGCAGTAGTTGCAGTAGTACCAAGAGCCCACTTTCAGTAGCCGTAGCATCACCACTATTGCCCGGATTCTTGTGTTGTCTTCAATATCGCTTTCAGTGTTTTCGCTTGTTTGCCACTTTCTGCTCTTGCTATCAGACAATCTTCTTTTGGGCATTCAGTTTCCGGTGTTTTAACTGGAGCTGCCATGGTTTTTCAACCGGATCTTGACGACCTGGCTTTCAGGTCAAGTGTTGGTTCAGATATGAGATCCCATACAAAGTTGTGCAGCCTCATGGCGTGGTGGTTTCAGGTGTCTAGGGATTGAGGGTGGAACAAGGCTGGGGTGCTGGTCTTTGAAGCCTCTCGTGTAACAGGCGTAACAGCTCCACACCTCAGGAAAGCCAAAGATCAAGACCTTTACACCAGGACATAAGCCTTTCTTGGCGCTTTTGGTTACCCAAATGCGAGTTCAAGGAGACGAAGCGAAAGTGATCTCAGGGGGCTCCTACATCCCCAAGTCCCGAATCTTTTTGCCTCGGAGCACTGCAGCATGAGGCCTTTCTGGATGTCAAGCCCCGGAAGGGTTCCCGCTTTTGGGTGTTGTGGTCGCGGGCTGCACAACATTCCACAAACTATATCGAAATATGCTGTTTCCGCACGGAAGCCCTCATCGCGAGGTGCGACTTGGGGATCTGGAGGCCGAGGAGGCACGGCGCCGTGCCGAAATCTCGGACTTCGAGGCCTTGGAACTCTGTAGCCTTCGCCCAAAAGCCCCAGCCATGGCTCACAACCATCATGCACTATGCCACTATGCATCCTTGCTCATATCCCATGGGCCCCTGAAGAGTCCTAGAGATACCCCTACACCCTAAACCGTTCAAATGCTGTAAGCCCTCCTGGAGGCGATGGAGCCCAAACTGCAGGAGGCCCGAAACACTCTTCGCGCTCTTCGGGACAGGGCTGGCAAAATTCTGCCGGAGCTGAAACCGGTTGGGATACTATTACTAGTAATACTACTATTACTACTAATACTATTATTACTATTGCTATTATTACTACTATTATGGTCCAGCGCAAACTCGTTTTATACACGTTACGCTCCGCTGTTTGTGTGTTTGTCCATGTTTGTGGCTGTGTGTTCGGTGTTTGTGCGTGTTTGTCGGTGTAAATGACTTACCTTTGGTTAGTAGGGAATGGAGGAATGGGGTACAATTATACCTACTACTACTACTACTACTACTACTACTACTACTACTACTACTACTACTACTACTACTACTACTACTACCACTACCACTACGACTACGACTACGACTACTGCTACTGCTACTGCTACTGCTACTGCTACTGCTGCTGCTACTACCGCCATTCTTCTTCCATTCCCTACTAACCAAAGGTAAGTAACGGAACTGAACCAGGAGGCCGCGGACGAAAATGAGGCCGAAGGTGAACGCTTGGTGCAGATGCAGGCGGTCGCGAAGCGTTTGGAGCAGATGCGCGCTGCTGGGTTGTCCTTTGGGATCTTTTATTGTTTTCCCCTACTATTTTGTAGAGAACCATAATAGTATATAAATAATTTTCAAAGGGTTTAAAGGACAACTCAGGCTGGGTTGCGGGCGGATAAAGCACAGCAGCGACTGACGAAAGCAGTTTTGTCGGAAGCGAAGGGAGAGGAAGAGGAGCTGGCAAGGCATGAGGCATTGCTTCTAAGATCTGCTACAAAGGCGAAGGCCGAGGTCAACGAGCTTAAAGCGAGGCTGCAACAGCTGCGGGGTCGTGATGTGTCCAGGCAGCGGTACTGGGAGACCGTGCCATCGATCGAAGTAGACAAGCTACAACTCAAGCGCCAGGAGCTCAACGCTTGCCGCGATCAGGCGCGAGCACTCAAGAGGCTGCTGTCGGAGCAGGAGGCGAGAGATCTCGCTCGGCAGAAGGCAGCGTCCGATTTGGTCGAGAGCCTGGCTCTGAGCTTGCGCCGTGAGAGTATGGGGAGCTCAGCGCCGATGGCAGTGTCGCCGGCGTCGGCTAGAGAGGCCCTCGTGGAGCACATGGCGGAATTGCGGAGGCTCCAGGCACGAAAGTGCGAACTGGAGGCACTCTTTGATCGTGAGCGACGCCTGCGTGCCGCCCTGGAGCGTAGGCTCCACGCATCAGCGGTGGTGGCGGTGCAGGTTGAGGTAAAAGGTTTTTCCTTGAGAGACCTGCAGTGCCGCAGCCGCGTCTCGCCTGCGCGATGTATTCAACAGAGAGAACTGCGGGCGATGCCGGCCGTAGATGCTGGCCCCAAACAGATGATCCAGGAGCCAGTGGTAGCAGTGGCAGAGAGCTTTTCCAGACCATTGCAGTCCGGTGGCCCGGTCCCTCCAGCATGGTCAGAAGATATCCGGCGGCTGGTTAGTGCCATTTCGCCGTAGGCTTTCCGTGAGTAGATCTCATGACCTGCAAGGCTTTAGCCTGACGCCTGCGGTGGTCGCCCACGCTGATCACATCCTTGTAGATACGACTTTCAGCATGGTTCAGCATAACATGCCCGAGATGTTGCACAGCTGCCTCCTGCATGACACACGGTTTCACATGCCCCTCCCAGCTGCAGCAGCTTGCGTTGCCACATGTGCACGACCACGCTGCCAGTACCAGAACGGAGACAAAGGCCGACTCGACTTGCAGTGTGAGCCGTGTGCCCATGTTGACCCTGATACAAGCAGACTTCTCCTGATTTCATCAATGTTTTTTTGTTTTGCGCAGGCCTTTGCCGGATGCCCCAGAACACAGAGCTTTTCCAGCTACTTGTAGCCTGTGAACCAAAATTTGATAGCTACTGGCGCAGCTCTGGTCATCAACCTAGGTGCGACAGCGATGCCCCGAAAACTGCATCGCTGCAGTCGCTACATTTGGAACACTGCGGATGTTACAGTAATGTTTAGTGAAGTGGCTCTACCAGCCTGAAAAACATGGCAAGTCAGACTGCTACGTGGCTGTTCTTGGTACATGTAAGGGTTTCCTTGAAAAGGACCGTGGTGCTGGGGTGGTGGCGGTGATGATGATGATCGCGATCGTCGTTATACTCATGATTATGTTAAGTCTTGTCCGTTTGAGGTTGTATTGCTTGCGTCATCATGATTCCTTGGATTTTGCCTAGACTCAAGCAGTGCCAGGACCAGGACCAGCCGGAAACTGTGGGCAGTTGGACGGCCTTCGGGGCGGCCACACCGGCTACCAGGACACGGCCATGTCAGAAACGGGTCTGGTAATTAGTGATAGTATAGTGATAGTGTCTTTGTATGTGTTCATAGTTATAACAAGTACTATACCATACCCCTAACCTGGGTTTACCAAAGGTTTAGCGGAAGTGGGAGCTTCGGGCTTCGAGGGTCAGGGTTTGGGGTCTTGGAGTGAGGATCCAGAACGCCTTAGGGGTGTTGGCACTTCCGCGTTCAGTTCAGCTCCCACCACCACAGTCTGGGGGCCACCGCATTTACATGACGGCGGGGATGCATTTGCAGCCAAGGCAACGAAGGTCCTGGCAGGATCGAGTCTGTAGCAAAGTAGACGGTGACCATGCAAAGTGCAGACAAGAAGTCAGTGAGTTGTGTTTTTCCCTGTGGAACTTTCTGCACAGACAACATACTTGACTGCAGCTGAATCACTCGTAGCAAAACAACACATCCACCGCGAAGTACGAGTGCTAAAAGAGACAGAAGACTACAGCTGGTTCCTTGATGTTCCTTGTGTCGAGAAGGCCAATCATCTTCTCAAAGTGGGCTGCAGCAACACTCTTAAATTGTGACGGGCTTTTGAAATCAGATGGTCCGACATCCCTGCAAGACATCGAACGTTAGCAACCCCCTATCCCGGCATAACTGCCTGAACAACTCCTCACGTTCCAGAGAAAAAGCATCATAGCGTCCATAGTATACCCAAACCGCCAAACCTCATCCCGGAGGAGGTGGCTGGAAAAGCTGCAACTTGGCTTTTTGAAGTGAACCGCAATGCTCGGAGCCTGCTGCTCATGAGTAGCGCTTTCGCTATGGGTTTTAGAAGTTGCAAGGGTTTCTGAAACAAGGGCCCTGTAGACACCCCTAAACCTAAACCATCCTAAACCTTATAAGGCTGAAAGACCCTTGGTCGTCCGAGGCACTGGTCATCAAAAGCCCTATGCACGTTTAAAAAAAGTCTCGCTGTTTAGGCCTTGATATTTCTATGAAAATCCCAAAACTATAAAACCCTTCCACCCATAA
This sequence comes from Symbiodinium sp. CCMP2592, assembly GCA_905221615.1. NCBI lineage: Eukaryota > Dinophyceae > Suessiales > Symbiodiniaceae > Symbiodinium > Symbiodinium sp. CCMP2592. Next base: position 497,850 of record CAJNDT010000002.1, read on the forward strand.
CGCTCGAAAGCCTTCGAGGTTTAAATTTCCGTCGGCCAGATCTGACCTGGGAGGGGCGTTTTTTGGGGGGGGATCCGGGGTTCATATTTTGGGTTTAGGGTTTAGGGTTTAGGGTTTAGGGTAGGGTGTGTCTCTATACTTTGAGAATTGGATTCTGAGTTGCTTTCGGGTTCGAGGTTTTGATTCCGACATATGTCCGTTTTGAGCTAGGTGCTGCAGCTCAGGCAGACGCTCTCCGGCGCGGGACACCTTCGGAAGAGCTACTGTGGAGCGCTGGATTTCGAGGTCGGCCAAACACGACCGTAGGCTACGGACGTAATCATGGGCGTGAGTTCAAGACCCCTACTCTCAAGTGCATCCGCAACATCTGGAACCCCAAGTGCCGGCTTGACATGGCCGGCTTCGGATTTGGATTTGCTGCGCGCTGAACACTAAGTTGTCGCCCTATGTCAACCCGCTGCCCCAATCGAAGTCTCAAAGTGCGAAAGACCGTGTACCCGTGTAAACTTATTCCAGCCAAGTCGTTCGCAAGGACCCACTACATTCACTGAATGCAGAACACCCTCATTTGTTGTCCTTCCCTTCGCCGCATGGAAAGGCTCCACGCCTGTCGTGGATGGAGGCCGTGCGCAACCTTCTGGTTGCCTGAGCTTTCATTGCGACGGTTGTGTTTATACGGTTTCGGGCTTTGTTGAGATTGATGCATAGGTTCAAGCAGATCGCTTGAGAGCCTTCGTTGAGCTGCATGATCAGGGACGGGCTGTCTAAACTTGAGGTCAGAAGCTTGTTTTCCTTCTCTGCTTCCAGTTGAGTTCGTAGGCTTGATATTTCTCGGCTTGGTATGACAATCCACGGCCATAAAACTGAAGCTTTGGATGATACACACATGTATGAGTGTATCTATATAATCATGTACTGACATGTGTGTGTACACATATTACACATATACAGATTCCTGCTCATACCAGCATACATAAGTACATACATCCCTGCATACAAACGTACATACGTACATACATACACACGCACACTTACACGTAGGCAAGTGCAATAAACACCGGTCGCTCTATCTATCTATCTATCTATCTAGCTGGCTAGCTATCTGTCTATCTAAGCTGCTACATCTAATCTTATCTATCTATGTATCCCCCAAACAGTCTCATGATTCACTTATCTGTTTCTCTATCTATCTACGTATCTATCTCTCTAGCTATCTGTCGATCTATCGATCCATCTATCTCTATAGCTATTCTTTCTCACTCGCTCGCTCGCTCTCTCTCTCTCTCTCTCTCTCTCTCTTTTTCTCTCTCTGCATTGCATGTCTATCTATCTGTAGTCCACACACATGCAAGCAACACGGTATTATTGCATACACTCTGTCCATGTGCTTTTGCACTGGACAGCGGAGTTCTGTTCTGTGCAGGATGACCGCTCCGAGAAGGCACTGGCGCCGACCTCGCCGAAGAGCGAAGGTGCGGATAGTCTTCAAAGATGCTTTCGGGCCCGGAAAACGTAAACAATTCTGAGAGTCTCGGTTGCAGCTTTGTAGCGCCAAAGGATGACTTTTGATATGAGCCAGCAGATATGTCGCACTTGAACCTGTAGGATCCTCAATTGACGCCCTGGATTCTACGAGCAATTGACTATTGACGAATGCTAAAGCATCTGGATGGCTCAGAATGACGCTTTCGCGGATGGAGGTTGGCGTGTCACATTCCTTGTAAGTAGGACAGGTAGACTCGTCAGAACCCGCTACTGATACTGCACACATGAATTATATTGCATTTGCTCCCTGATGTGGTTTTGAGGATCCTCTGACTCAAAGAACTCCCCATATTCTTGTCGTTGAGTGGTTGTATCCAGGTGTTAGTATGCACAGCCTGTATCAAAAGAGTGTGCCATAGGGACGGCACCGAAAACATTGCAGCCTCGGACCACCAAAGTTGGATCTTCAAATGCCCCGAACCCATGGCCCCTAATCCCGTATGTATCGCATCGGAAAGCCCTTCAAAGACGCCATCGAAGCAGATTCCTCTGGCCCCTTCAGCATCTAAATTCCTGACACGGGTTTTGATCTTGGAATGCCTTTGCATCGTCGTAACTTTCAAGCGCAGCGCCGCCTCCTAAAAAGCCTTGTGACATTTCGCAGAGGTGCTGCTCTTCTAGGAGCATCTGAGGCATGGCGGCCTGGGGGCTGGTCATGTTTTTGTTTCTTGAGGGGATTGCAGGGTACAGGAGATGGTATGTCGGACCAGGATTTTGTGGGGGATGTGGAAATTTCAGGTCTGTTTCTGCAGCGCAGTAGAAGAGCCCAGGGAGTGCGCAAGGATGCTGTGACAGCCTCTGAATCATGCAGCCTGTGGTGCCCGTGGCCGGTGAAGAGGTTTAGTGTCTTAGGGTTTGGGGTTCATATTGTTTAGGGTTGAGGGTTTTAGGGCGGGTTGAGAAAGTTCAGGGATGGAGGGCTCGTCTTTGATCCACGACGAAGTCAGTGGCTTGCTGCATCGAACTCCCAGCACTAGGACAATGATGGCAAACATACGCCTCTCATGTTGTGCGCAGCCATGCGCGGCTGCGAAACGGAACTCATGCACAATTATTCGATAGTTTTCGAACCAACGGATTGTTGTGATTTGTGCAGAGTTATTTCCAGCAGTGTGGCAGCTTTCTGCATCGCGAAACTCTGTCATTTGCCCGCTCTGTGGCCAGGATGAAGATGTCTTTGCCCCGTGGCCGCATTCATGCAGGACTTCCATGTCAGGCCAGTTGCTACTGCCACATGGTGTTGGATTCTTGGATCCCTAGCCAACTATCACATTCTCCAGAGCTGCTGCTGCTGCTGCTGCTGCTCCTTCCTTCTACTACTGCTACGATATGCTACTATTACTGCCACTCCTCCTCGCTTCTAATGCAACTCGTACTCCTACTGCCCCTGCTCCTGCTCCTACTGCTGCTTCTACTGCTGCTGCTGCTGCTGCTACTACCACGACGACGATGACACGGTCACCGCACAGCTCCCAACACTCCATATTCGGCTTGTGAGCGAAAGGACCACACCCCACAACCCTGAGGAGGGTACCAAAAAAACCCTAAGCCTTAAGCAACCCGGGCCCCTACGCTCGGATAGCTTGGAATCTGGAAAGCCGGAAAAACTCAGCCACTATCGAGGCTACCTGGGCCCGGTTACGGCCAAGCTTTTGCGCTGCTTTGCAGGCCTACATCTGTGTGCTTTCCGTATCTCCTTCCGTGGCGCAGTTCCATAAGGGTTCTTACGGGTCTTAGGGTTTGCAGTCTTCGGCAGTTTTTGGATGTAGGCTTGGGGGATTATAGCGAAGTTTGAGACTTCGAGCGCCAGTGACTTGGCCTCCAAGCCTCCAGGGAGTCGACCGCTCAAGGAAAGGGCTCGGAATGACCTTGAGGAACCTGTTCAAGGGATCATGGAAAATCGTAAGCTGGTCGTACATAGGTTTTCAGATGCCTTCATACACTCGGCGGCATGTTTTTTGTATTATAACATTTGTACATACCCATTATAGATATGTGTAGAACTTTGAGACTGCATGGTCCTGCGAGCCTCCAAGTTGACATGGAGCGGAAGACCCACAGCCACAGAGGCCGCAAAGCCCTCGGAGCGCGCGAAGAGCGATGCGGCCGATATGGGCAGGAGGGTTGGGAGACTTAACATAAGAAGGGCTTTTCCTAGTTGCCGGTTGCGGGTCCAGTTGTGCGTTGGGGATATGAGATGTGCCGGTTGCGGGTCCGGTTGTGCGTTGGGGATATGAGATGTACAAAGGCGGGAGCTGTGCACTGCTTGGTGAAAGCCTCAACACTACACGCCCTTCCCCATACTCCTTCTGAAGCGCCGGCCTCGGGTACTTGGAGGTTCAGGGGTAGTTATACGTAGGGTTATAAGTCCTCTAATATGGGTTATAAGTATAGTTTCCCTACTTATAACCCTACTTATAACTACCATGAACCTCCAAGTAGTATGGAGGTGTCAGGTTTGTGGGTGTATGAAGTTGTCGGGTTTGTGGCCTTGGGTTCCTGTTGGAAACATGGGGCGGGTCTGATTGGATGAACTGCGACGATATGTGTACAGTTTGAAGGGTGTTGGGTTGAGACCACAGCAGTCCAAGAAACCCGAGCATCGCGTTGCGAAGCCGAGCTGGTTCTCTCTGGCACTGTCTGGTATGGTCATTTTCTGTTCACATGTAGGTGTACTTGCGGTCCTCTTGAATGCACACCCCTGCATGAGCATGTAGCAGTAGCAGAGCATCTTCGACGGATCAGACCAGTTCTCCTTCTCTACGGAACCTTCGGGAGCTTTTTCAAAACCGGCTCGTCGGCAAATTTGCACTTGCATTTCCGAAAAACCACGTACAACAAATGCCAGCCCCACATTGCCCAACAGTATGTGTTTGGCTGGTACGTGCCTTTGCCACGTTCGTGTCGGTTTCGTTTTCGACTTCTACCAGTTCTCTGACGAATGACTTTTTAAAGTTGGGTTCGTTCCCCGCAGGAACGAACAGAACAGCGAGGCTGCTTGGCAGCATACGAACTGCTTCTTCTGTGCTGCACTGCCTTAAGCGGAGCGGGGACAGATCACAACTTCACGCATGAATGCAATGTTTCCTGTGTTGCGAAGTGTGCCTGACGCCATCATGATTGTCGTTGGTTATGCTGATTACTGCTGCGGGGTGATGGCCAAGTTTCCAAGCCGTCGAGGTCACGTAAAATGTCCAGGCTCATCACGAGCTGATACCCAGGGCTCCACGGAAGGAACGCCGATAAATTATGGACAAAGCCCTATCATCAACAAAGCTAGCTTCACACTACAAGGATAAGTGGGTGCCGATGTTCCTGTGATGAAGCAGAATTTACTGGCATCGCAAGTGCCCACATTGGTGAAGGTCGTCGCATTGTGCGATCGGTTTAGCTGGACGTCTCGGTTGTTGAACCTGCCCTGGCTACCAAGAAGGATCTCAAAGCCTGCCTTTGCCATCCTTGCCAAATCCTCTAAAGAAGTGTGTCATGGTTTAAGGTAACTAACCCAAAGGCGGTTCCCATTATAGTCCCTATGATTACAGTGAACTATACCCTGATACCCTACAAGCACGAAGGCCCCGACATATATATATATATATATATATATTAGATTCACATGCCAGCTTGGACTCTTGCTTGGCAACTGCTTTCCTGGCTTCATGGCTCGGGTTTTTGTCCACAGGTTTCCTGGGTCCAGTCTTGTCAAATCTGAACGGAACTCACAAGCGCCCAGTGCGAGATGGCAGAGACTCCTTTATAACTAGTTCGTAGAGAAGCAGAGAGCCACGTTGCAGCAGCAGGATGCTCTACAGTCCCCCAGCCAGGCAAAACCGAAGATCCTGAATCCTTATATACCTAGTCGCTGGAATCCCACTCTAAGTCTTCAAAACCCTGGAAGCCCTAACACTAAAACCCTATTTCATCCTATTTTCCTAAACCATACCTTAACCCTGAAGAACCTACCTTTTTAAGGACTTATATAAGGAAATCATAATAGGGAACCCTAAAAAGGTAGGTTCTTCAGGGTTAAGGTAAACCCTCACAAACCTGGAAACCCTGGGCCCTGGGCATCGCAATGCGCGGATTCCTTTTTGGCCGCTCTCGTCCGGAGAAATCTCCGAAGCCTGTGGCCCGAAGCCCGGAGAGTCTCGGCCATTTGGGGCAGCGGTTCATCAACAACATATATATATATATATATGTATGTATGTATGTATGTATGTATATATCTATATATTTTGTATGTATGTATGCATGCGTGCATGTATGTATACATTCATACATATGTCGACACGCATATATACATATCATATTTAGGATGCCAGACAGTGCTAGAGGCTGCTACCAACAAAAGAGCATGAAGTGCCGATGTACGGGTTCAACTTGCAGCTTCAAGAGGGTGACCCTGGAATTAGTTCGACTCTAGGCTGCTCCCGTCCCCGTTGCGGCTACGCATTTGCAACATCGCGCTATGCTGTAAAGGGTTGAATGACTGCACCAGCCAGAAATATCTGCTCGGTGGTGATTTGGGAGCTTTCCTCCACTCCTCGTATCTTCCCTGGCTGCTGCGAATGTTGGATAGGCTGAAAGGGTTCGTTAGTCTAGATCTTGGACCATTTGGGACCTCAAGGGGGGGTGGGGTGTACCGGTGCAGAAGATGCCGCGATTTCGCCCACGTTATCTCCTGTCCCGACCTACGCCTCGGTCCTCAAAGCCAAGCAAGCCGAGAAGCCATGCAAGGAGGCTTGCGCGTACTGGGAGAAAGGAGCCTCTTGACTTGCCTTCAGAAATTCTGTTTTAGGAAGCGCATGGTACGGTTGGAGGGGCGGTGCCACATTCCTTTACCTACTGCTGGGAACAGCAGCCCTTTGCCTGAAGCCCCCTCGCAGGCACCTGGCAAGCGAAAGGCCTTGCTCCCTAGATGGCCCTAGATCCTCGAAGCTCATGCCGGACTGGGAGCCCTGAACCATGCCCAAGCATAGGTTGGCCTTCCCACCAGGGTTTAGGGGCTTTCGAGGTCAAACGGGTTTAGGGAAAGTTTACGCTTTTGTGGTGCGCCGTCAATTTCGGTAATTTTTGAGGAGGATGTCAGTTATGTTTGATTTTGACGAAGCTCTCCCTGACCCCCGTCATCTAGCCCTAGAGATCCCAGTTCTAATCCGTAAAAATTGCTCTAAGCCTTGAACCTCCCTTCTCAATACTACCCCATGTAATTCAATTCTGTTAAATTAGAGCCCAGGCTTCTGTTCTAGCATGTTTCTAACAAGGCCCAACATTATCGACCCAAGGGCTGGCGCGCCTGCCCGCGATAGCGCTGCGGCAGAAGACCTGGAAGAGCGACTGCTGCAACTGCGTCAACTAGCGAAGGCGACAGCGACATGTGTCTCAAAGCGCATCAAATGCAGAAGCAGTGTGGGACTTTGGTCCTACGTTACAATAGGATACTTGCACAATAGTATGTATGTACGTATGTAATGTATTGTATGTATGTATGCATGTATGTATGTATGTTTTTATGTATATAATGTTTATACACACATATATATATATATGTATGTATATATATATATACACATAAATGTGATTTTCTGCATGCACATTAACAAGTCATTTGTCAGGTCTTGTCTCCGCCGTGGGTGTCGGTTCATGCAGTCTGTTGCTTCGCCCCTGTGTCAGAATGGTCTAACCGTGCAAGACCCATCACACCCCTATGGGAGGTTTCGAAAATGGGGGGTACCTTATTTTGAGTCCTTGTAATATGGATCTTACTATTTAGGCTACTTGGGTCCCGATTTTCGGAAACCCCCTTATATTTGACAGAAAAAGACGAAGCCCGAGCAGGTCGAGCTGGACGAGGCTACAAAGGCGCGGCGCACCTACGGGGTGCAGGAAGTGCACCTGCGAGAACTGGAGGACCCTGAACCTACGGCTTGATGAGGGTTTTACAGACCGAAATGACTGGGCTGTACGGCTGAGGTGCCGCACCTTACGAGATCTTCCGGTATTCGAAAGTTTAGGACTTGTTAGTCCTGCCTGTACGAAACTAAAGAAGACACTACCCAGGGGCCCCAAAGTAGTTCCTTTTTGGTTGTGTCCTCTTTGTTGGTTAGGGACTTTAATATACTACCTAAAAAGGAACTACTTTGGGGCCCCTGGGTAACAGCATGTTTTGGGCCTCAAGGAGCGATGGGATCGCCAGGCTACACAGAGCCAGCAGTTGCAAGCTGAGCACCAGGAGCTGGGCATGGGAATGTAGATGCAAGCATGCCGTTTGTATGTGTGCGTGGATGTAGGTGGCTATGTTTATGCTGTGTCGTTCGTTTGTCTCGCTTGTTCAGTTGTTTTTTTTTGTGTTGCCTGCCTGCCTCTCTTATAGTTTGTCTGTCTGTCTGTCTGGCTGCCTGTCTGCCTTGCTATCTGTCTGTCACTATGTCTGTGTCTGGCAGGTGTGTCCATCTGTGTCTGTCCGTCTGTGTCCATCCGTCTTCGTCTGCCTGTCTGTGTTTGTCTGCCTGTCTGTCTGGCATCTGGTCTGTCTCTCTATCTGCCCGTTTGTTGGCCTGCACGTGTGTGCGCATTTTGTTGTTCGTGTTGTTGTTTTTTTTTGTTGCGTCGGTTCCTGGCGTTTCCCTCGACACCACCGAAGGCACGTCGCCTTCTGAACATAGCACTCTTTCGCTGGCCCGGCGAACATATCGTTGTTTGCAGTGTCAGTCCCATGTTATCTGCAGGCCAGTACCGACGAACACTCCAGTCTGGGATTGGGGTGGAAGGGGAGAGATGATAGCAAGCCTCAGTTCAACGAATGCTGCCCTTATACAAAATCCTTATACAGTAGTAAAGACACAAAACGCCTGCCCATTGTGAACTTGCTCGTTGGTTGTTGCTGGCTGATGCGATGGTTGTTGGTTTGTCTTGTTTGGTTCTTGGCTGGTTATGTGGCTGCGAGTGTATACTTTCTATTTGACTTCGGCTGGAAGCTGCAAGCTAAGGTTCAGCATTCAGCCGATTTGGAGGGCACAAACATCGTATCACGACACGCTGTGTATGAGGCTTGTCCATGCGATATCCAGGTGTTGACACATTTCGCGGCTCTCTCCTTCAGTGTTGCACATGCGCCGGGGTCGAGAACTTACACAGTGAAGGGGCATGTGTGCATGTACACCTGCACAGAGCCACCGGCTGTTGATTTACGTGCCGGGTAATTACCATACTACACTATACCGTAGAACACAGAATGCTAACTGCAACACATGCCCCTTCGGCGAGGAGATGGTGCAGGCATCGAAGGATGTGCAGTTCCTGCAGCAAATGCTCCATCAGTTCTTCGGCAAAAGATCTTGTGCCGTGTTTAGGTTGGCCAGGGAGGAGCTTTTTGAATTGACTGTGTAGAGGATGTTCGATTGAGGCTTCGAGTGGCACTACATACAGTACATCAAATCCTGACACGCAGCATTGCTAGATGGAGTTTTTGCGACCCCAAGCTTCACGCTTGAAATGGTGCTCCGAAACTAATACTCCTTCGAGGAGGGAGTCGATGCCTTAGCGAAATGATGCTGAGACGTACCGCGCTCGAAGTCGGTTTAGAGTGACACTTCGGTTGCTTAGGGAGATGCCGGGAAGGCCCCTAGGCATGAGGAAGCCCGCAGATTCACGAACCACTTGCGACAGCTTTTCTTGCTCGTGAAGTTTGGAATCTATGAATGAAACTCACGCGCAGCAAAAGAAAACCAAGGCGGGAAGTGGAGCACCGGACCTTAGCTGCTTGGTCCTGGTTAAAAGCATTCCTCCTAGTCGCGCGAGATGTTTTGGCTTTTAGGTTTGAGGACAGTCTGCTGTTGTTGGCTACAAGTGTGTCTGTGTCTACATATTTGTTCTGGTATGTTACATCAGAACTCGATGTGTTCAGGGCTTGACCTTGATGTGGTCGCGTCGTCTCCTAGCCTCCATCGCCAGTCCGAGCGCTCGCCTACTGCAAACATACCAGGATATACATGTGCCGGGGCAACCGCACAGGTGACATCTGCCAGTGCTTACGAGCAATGACTTACGTTTTGTATACAGAGCCTGACATGCTGAAGAGGGGAACCTGTCCAGGTTGCAGATACCCCTCAAAAAGAGAGTTCAAAAGCCAGCCAAGGAGTTGGAAGAGCACCAGCTGCAGGCAGCTGTGATGAAGCTCAGCATGCTTCAGGCCGCTCTGGAGGCGGAGCAGAGCTTCGACAATTTGAAAGCCGCATCTACCTGACAGTCTTGCCGATTCTATAGTTCTATAGCCGCTGAAGGTTTCTGGTCACGGATTCATCAAGTACAGCTCGTGTGTCTTTCGCGTTCCATGTTGTTCAGGAGTCCCCAGGTCAAGGCTTCAACTTCGGGCCCAGCAGAGATCTGAAGTAAGCCCAGCAGCACGGTACAAGTCGCTCTTGTGTTCGGCCGCCCACGAGTACTTCTGCATGGTTTGATCCCCTTTCTGCTGTTTTTTTCGCAGGGAGAGGAGGCGCACCACAGAATGGCAGCGGCAGCATGTGCAGAAGAGAGAAGGCTGGAAGAGTCTTGCCTCATCGTTCATCCGGAGGGTTAAGAAAGGGCTGTCGTCTTTATGTAGGTGGACCTGGGTGAGCAATCTGTTAACCTGGCTCTCTGCACAGGGTCGCTAGGCAGGTGCTGTAGGTAGGCAGGCAGACAGGCAGCTTGCTAGGTTGGAAGAGAGGTCCAGTATAGGCAGATATTCGATTCTCACAGATGCAAAACAGGCATGTCTTGCTGACAATTTCGGGATTTTCTTTCACTCCTAAACCCTTAAACCCCTGAACCCTAAACCTGGAGCCTGGCCTGCCTTGCCCGAGTGTGAGCGCCTAGACCGGGATTTCCCCGCAGAAGCTCAGGAGCAGCTCAACAGCCAGGAGGCGCTGCAGGAAAGAGCTGCGGAGCAGCTGAACACTGAGGTGGAGGAATTCGGGTGGATTTCAAAAAGTAATGTCTCTACATATGTATATATTAGGTATGTATGTATGTATGTATGTATGTATGTATACATAGATACATACATACCTATATATCTATATGTAATTATGTATGTATGGGTGTATATATATATATACACCCACAGGATTTCAAGATTTTGGGTGATGTTTGGATCTCAGGGCTAGTGCAGGTATGTTTGGGCTCACGGATTGTATTACAGGGTAAAGTGTACCGTGCGCCGGGGCTTGTAGGGTTCAGGGTTTGCGGAGGTGGAGGAGCTGGTAGCACGACGACGTCGCCTCCGGGAGAAGGAATCTGCGCAACCAATAGTCAAACTTTCTGGACCACGGTCCACTTTTTTTGTGCTTGCATGGGGGTTCCGCAGATAGGAGTCATGCTGTATTCCCGTGTGTGACCAAGGGGCAATCTCGACAAAGCCTCTACTGGGAGGCGGCTCCGTTTCTGACGGTGGGGGAAGAGAAACTGTGGCGCCAACGGAAGGAGCTGAAGTCTTGCCACCGAGACATCTCCAGGTTGCAGGAGGAACTCTCCCAAAGCGAACTACAGGAGCGAGCCCGGCGAACTGCCGCAGAGAACGCAGCAGAGTCTGAGCAGCAGGCTCACGACTGCGAGAAAGAGAAGCGAGAGCAGAGCCTACGGGAGCTGCTGAGCCTGCAGCAGCGGCTCTCCTCTGCAGAAATGGATGGGACTTCGCCTACGCTTGTGGCCAGGCTTGCATTAACACCTGGTCTCGTTTCTCCTATAGACCGTCCTCTTTAGATGAAATTCCAGCACCGGTTCTTCAGTCCCGCGCAACCCGTAGCATCGAAGGATTATTCTGAAGCTGGTCAGAGCATTGAGATGGATGACTTGCAACTTAGCTTGTCAGTATCGGCCCAGGGATGATGGTGTCAACATTTGTCGTCTTCGTTTTTTGACGGGTCTGCGTACTGATGCATGCTACCAGTAGGGCGGGGAGGGGAGAGCAGGAGGCGTGTGCTGCACAAATGGATGTCGTGACACGACTGCCCAGAATTTGCTTTCGAACCAGATCTTGTCTCAAATAGTGTAGCGGCCTTACTGTTTCGAAGATGGTTTTTGGGTGTATATCATATGGGTGGTTGTCAAAATTATGGTCCCTTTCTGGGTCCCTAATATAGTACGGAGCTGACAAGGAGCACGTGTTGTCCCTGGGGTCTCTTCCCTCATGTGTCTAGTGAGTTCGGACGAGTTCCCTGCGGTGCGACATGTTTCAGCTGGGCGGGTGGCAAAAATATAGTACGGCACGTAATATTCAGGGTACCCAAAATTAAAGGGACCATAATTTCGACAACCACCCATATGTAAAACAGGACAGTAAGGGGATGCTGTTACTTAGGTTTTTCCGACCCCTGCATGCTTCCCCATCGCATGCTGGGCTTTCATGTTTGGCCGTCTCAAGCATCAGCTATCAGCTGCTCAACTGCTCAACTAAGTGATATAGATGGAGCCATGCAGCCATGTAGCTAGCTTCTACACAGGGGAGAGGCACGGCCAGAAAGAGAGAGAGAGATAGATAACACAGTAGTTTGTGTAAAGGGGGTTTCGTGAGAGCAACCGCGCCTCATTGGGAAGTGGGCAAAGGACAGACTCGAACGCTCGGTGCGCGCCTGACATCGAAACTGTCCCGACAGGCAGGCGACGAATCAGCGCCTGCACGAGCAGGTTGCATCCTTGAAGGCCCTTGCAGAAAGGTGCCCCGGCTGCCGGAAGACTCCTATGAGGTTCTTGTGCTGCAAGGGAACATACAGAGGAATTCCGACAAGGCTGCGGACACACGCAACTACATCGGCTGCATGCCCTAAACATCCCAACTTCTATCCAGACGGACTTTCCCAAGACGGACACGCCTACGTGATGGTCTAAGTTTCCGTCAACCATCCTGCCGAGGTGCCAGCCAACAGCCAGCGAGAGCTTTGCGGATGTGTTGTGGGGTGCTGGGAATCGGGTGATCTCGCAGATGAAGGACCTACATCGTGGTAGAATGCCTGCTAAGGTGCCGTTTACTAGCCTATCTAGCCGTACAGACCGTGTTTGCGTGGGAGGCGCAGGGCAGATTCTGCTAACTTCTTCCGATTTCGCGGGCCATGCCCGTTTCGGATTCAGACTGTCGGTCCAAGACAGTTTCTTATATGGTCAAGGCTAAGGGTTGAGCCCTGGAGTTGTCGAGGCCCTTCGCTTACCATTCGCTCCCGATCGTGCGAACAGATGCCGCTGCCCATAGTTGGGCCGTTGGTGGCGAAGATGTTCCCATGACCAAGAAGAAGCATCGTTCTGGCGGTCTTGCATGCAGTAGTGACACTCATAATCCACTGGCCTGACCTTTGAAGAGCCCCGGATAGCCTTAGTGGCTCGTTGTGAACGATCCCAGTCGGACAGGGTTACATATTCACACACATGTTTTGCTATTAGCATATCACGCAGGCACACACACACGCACGCACACACACACACACACACACACACACTCTCTCTCTCTCTCTCTCTATATATATATATATACACATATACATGAAATATAGAACTTACTACAGAAAAAATTCTTGATATTGATATTACATTAAATTATCGTATAATATATGATATCGTATTATACTGTATTATATTCTGCTATATTCTAGTGTATCTTCCCTGCAAGGAGGCACTGAGGACGGACCTGGCTCTGACCGAGCAGCTCCAGGCCTTCCCAGGAACCCCGAAACTACTTTCAAGTACGGCGTAGTAGCATAGAATAGAATAGAAAATAGTATGATTTACTTTACTTGTAGTATACTCTAACCTCATAGAACATAAACTTGTAATGTATTACAAACTCTGGCTATCCATAAAATTTCAGGTCTATTGAGCAAGCGATGGTAAAGGCACCATGGCGGTCTTTGCTTTGAGGTTTGGCTGCTCGTTTGCGGCCCGGTGTTTGCGACTCGGATCCTGCGTGCATTCAAGTTTGAACATCTTTACGGAACGGAGTATAATAGACGCGGCTCAATCAATTGTCGATTTCGCCCATGGCCGTAGCATGGACTGAATTGCGCCAGGTAACCAGATGCATACATTACAGGAGAGCTCCTCTGATGTTCGGCCTGCTACATAGCATGTTGCGGTCCCGCAAAACCATACCTCTAGCATAGCAGCCCATCAAACACCCTAATCAGCCTGTAAACCGGCGGGGACGGCCTCCAGGACATGTTAGCCTTAGAGCGTAGAGCTGTTTCATAAGCCCCTGAAGCCGCGACCGACGCCCGCGTGAAGGTCACGAAGAAGGAGCTCGAGGACCGCTGTGACCGTGAACGCCGTCTTCGAGCCGAGCTGGAAGAGCGATTGAGGGAGCCCACTGAGGTGCCTTTGATTTGATTCGGGGCGTGGGGGGGGGGGGGGGGGGTTTAGGGGTCTTAAGAAGTAGGGATGATGCCTGTTGAGGGGTCTTAAGGATCCCTGGGATTGAAGATTGTGAAGCCCTTGTGTGATCATGCTTCTGGAACAGGATGCGGCGTCATGCGTGCAAGGTGCTAGTGTACTTATGCATCGGCCGTGTCCCCACCCTCGGGCACAGATTCAGAACGGTTTCAACTGCAGCATCGGACAGGAAGGGCGTTTCGTATGGTGTAACAGGCAGCTGGGCTCCTGGACACCATGCAGGCCGAAACGGAAGCCCATATCGCCGCAGTTCCTGAAGCATTTGGTGCTGAAGTCCGAACACTGACTGGAAAGCACGCCTCACGTCAGGCAGATGTGAGCGCCACAATTGCGGAGTTCCTCCGTGCTGAGCCACGCATGCCTTTGAATTCAGAAGGCCCTACGTAGGTCTTTGAAGATGATAGAGGAGGCAATACTATAGCAGCCAAGACTAAGACGGTGGCGTGCATGTTACATTATACGTTGTGGAAGCACCAGTAGCACCCGCAAGGGCTGTGCATGATTATCGTCATGCTGTTTTCGTTGCAGTTTTGTGAATAAGGTTTAAGGGTCTGAGTAAAGCATCGCCGCATAGCCTACGTGACATCCCGGGACCAAGGGCCCAAGCACCCGCGGAAAGCAGAATCAAGAGTCGTTTCCTCCACAATCAGGCCAGATGCATCGCTTGAAGCCAAAACGTCCTAAATTGCTGGTTCGCAGATGGCCCTGGGCTGCACATGAAACCGAATCAGAGATATCAGTTGTGTGCAGAGGCAGGTCCCGACGGATCTGCCTGTCTCGCCACAGGTCCAAGAAACCGACCGTCGGCCATACTTTTCAGGATTGGTCGCCTCGCCTGATCCTGCGAATTCGGGAGGCACGTTTCAAAAGTGATAGACCTCCGAGTGTTTGCACATGGCTGGAAGCAGGCATGATGTTGCCGAAGGTCAAGTTCATACTCTTTTGGGTTAGCCTCAGTAGCCCGACGGGCGCAGCTGTTAACAGTCGCCGTTTCTAGAAACTTGAAGTGATTTCTCCCAACCGTGACAAAACCTGTAAGAACTTGTTCTGGGTAATCAGGTCATAAGCCGCCTTGGCTGTAGCGTGGGAATGGCAGTCGCAGCCGCAGCTGTAAACGCTGCCGTCGTCATGGTCGTTGTCGCCGCCATAGTACAGTAGTAGTAGTAGTAGTAGTAGTAGTAGTAGTAGTAGTAGTAGTAGTAGTAGTAGTAGTAGTAGTAGTAGTAGTAGTAGTAGTAGTAGTAGTAGTAGTAGTAGTAGTAGTAGTAGTAGTAGTAGTAGTAGTAGTAGTAGTAGTAGTAGTAGTAGTAGTAGTAGTGGTAGTAGTACATAGTAGCAGCAGCAGTAGTAGCAGTGGTAGCAGTGGCGGGTGATGGTAGTGGTAGTGGCAGCGGTAGCTATAGCGCCGGAAGAGGAAGCAGCAGCAGCAGCAGTAGTAGTAGTAGTAGTAGTAGTCGCAGACGACGGCGACGACTCCTACCACAACAATAGCAGCAGCTGCTAACTAAAACTCAGTTGCTACTCCATGGAAAGAAACTGCTGCGAGCAGTAGCAGAATCAATCGGAACCCAAGTACATGAACAGATTCATATTTGGATATGAGGCTGATTTGGGCTACAGTCCTGTCACATACGCCCCGCCTTTGCAGCGACACCCGCCTGGCACGTGCTTCCTGCATTGCATACCGCGCGGAACCTTCTGGCAAGCCCTAGCTGACACTCACAGCAAGCACAAGAGGAATTCCAAGCGAACGACGTTCCTGGGTGTGGATTGCTTTCGGGAGAGCCCTTCAGGGAAAGTCGCCATCTGTTGGCACTTGGTACCCGCACACTTCGACAACCGGGTACATGAGTTCCCAAGCCATTAGCAGCATGGAGAGCTGAATGAAACCTCAACCCCAGACTCTGCTTCAAAAATGTACAGGACAACATAGCCCCAACATGCTGAGCTTCAAACGAGTGCCCTAACTCCCATACCAACGGCAGAGAGAGAGAGAGAGAGAGAGAGAGAGAGAGTGAGAGAGAGAGAAAGAACTCCAATACCTTATAAAGCCTGAACTGCTTCCCCCGTGAGAAGTTTCGAGGGGCTCGGGCGGGGGGGGTTCATATTTCGGTGCTTGTTACGGGAGGATTCGGGTTTTATCCTCGGGCTGCGACGTCGAGGAGTGTAGGTCGGGGAGTGTATGGCATCAAGGCTTTGGGCTTTAGGCATAGAGGGTTTTTATAAAAACGCTTTGCATAGAGGTTTTTTTTTTTTTATAGAGGGTTTGTATAAAAACCCTTGAAGCTCGTGGAGTTGAGGAAGGCCTTGTTGTCGGAATTTCTATTCGAATTAGGCTGCCCAGCAGGAGTTGCAAAGGAGTGGTCAAACCTCACACCCTCTACCGGGAACTGTTCCGGAAGCCCTGTATTCCCGAACCTACCCCAAAACCCTATTTTGTTTTTTACGGCTCTATGCCATAGAACCCCACTACAGATCCCTTGTAGACCCCGTTAAGGAACCCTTCAAAGGGAGCCTGTTCTAAATATTACGGTCCCTGGGCCCCCTAGGACGAGGAGAGTGCGGCGGAAGCAAAGGAGGCCGCCGGAGGGTGCTCTGCCCTGGTGCCTCAAATAGGCAGATAGTTGAGTGAATCAATGAAGAAGCCCATGTACAGAACTAATTATAGATACAGTCAGAAATACATATGTACATACATGCGTACTGATATATATATATATATATCTTTATTTATACGGTTGCACTTATGGTTTGGGGTAGCATTGTTTCGGATTTTCCATGGTTTGGGGCTTATGATCAAAAACTATCTGCAGCTCAAGCATAAGCGTTTGAGGGTCAGGGTGGTGTTGGACGGCTTCGGTGTTGGGGGAACGGGGGGGCGGGGCAGGCGACGGCGTCTACCACACGTGATGCAGAAGAAACAAAGCATGGAAGCTGAACACGCAAGCATCAGGTTGGATCGTTTCTTTCTGCTGTGCGTTATTATTATTTTTTTGCATGTCTGTGTGGTGTGTGAGGGCCACGGTTTTGGCGAGCTGGCAACAAAGGACTAAAACCTACTCTGTTGGCTAGCAATGTTGGGGACAGGGAAGATTCGGTCCTGGGCATGTGGCTCAGAAAGGAACACTACACACACGCACATGCATGCAGGCGAACACAAAACAAACACACACACACAGAGACATGCAAATACGTACCAATGCACAATAGAAAGAAACAATCCAACCTGATACATACGTGTTCAGCTTCCATACTTTGTTTCTTCTGCATCACGTGTGGTAGACGCAGTCGCCTGCCCCGCCCCCCCTCCCCCCAACACCGAAGCGGGCAGCAAGATGATGGGCTGCTGATAGCCTGGGGCGGACATATAGTCTGATGCAGAGTTCAATTAGCCTTCCGGGTCTGCGGTCAAGTTGGACACACCCCCAGTTCAATTCGAGACTCCTGATTGTTGCTGCGTGGCACAAAGAGTAGCACGCCCACTTCACATCAGCTTACCATAGATCATGGTCGTATCTGGTCATAATACTGTCGTTGTATTCATGCTGCTACCCATTTGAAGTAGCACTTCTTGAGATCATGAACCCGCAATTCTACATGCCGTGGTTCCCGAAGGACGGCACAGAGAACGACAGCCGCTGTGCAGAGTCTGCGCTTGGGCTGCAACTGCATGCAAGTCGGAGGATACCTTGTGAGAAGCAGTCTTCTTGCATAGTGCAGAGGTCATGTCATGTGCAGCTTGATGGTAGCATGTTCCGGCAGCTGTTTTAGCTCATCCCGTCGGATCCTCCAGCTGTGTTTTTCTCGCCCCACTTTGCCGATGGCTCGCTCCTCGAGTGTCCTTGCAGGCGGCCTTCTTGGTGCTGCCTCTTTGGGAGGCCTCGCCTTCTTGGCACCCGGGCAGAGCCGTCCTCAGCCGGTGCAGCAGGAGGTCGCCCATGCCCATGCCCAGGGCTTCCTGGCATCCACCAGCCCTGGCACCAGCACTGCTGGTCCTGTGCAGGGCATGGCTGGTGCCTTAGCCGTGGCCGGCTTGAGCGTCGCGGCCGTGCGAGGCGCATCCGCTGCCCGCAAGCAGGGCATTCAGCCTCGCGCAGCCAAGAGCGTCGTGGCATGCAGATCCTTGGCCAAGCTGAAGATTGACGGAGTGGACCTGAAGGACAAGCGTGTCTTCATCCGCGTCGACTTCAACGTGCCCCAGGACAAGAAGGACCCGAACATCATCACCAACACGGCCCGAATCGATGCCGCTTTGCCCACCATCAAGTATGCCCTTGACAACGGTGCCAAGTCTGTGGTGCTTTGCTCGCACTTGGGCCGCCCCAATGGGCAGAAAGACGAGAAGTTCTCTATGAAGCCGGTCGCCAAGGTGGGAGTTTCAGAATGCGCAGAACCACAAAATGAAAGGCAAAGTTCTACGAATAGCCCAGCATGACCTCGCTATGTATTTATAGACATATATATATATATATGATGCAGGGCTGCCACACCCCCCCTCCCCCCCCCACCCCATGGTATCCTCCCCCCTTCCCCCCCGCCCCCCCTGTGGTGTGGGGCCTGTGGTGGTACTCTTTTTGCCACGACGTTCTTATGTGTTACTCCTTGTCTTCCCTGTTGTTGTGGCACCGGCGATACTGCTCATGATGTTGTGCTGCTCCAGACCGGGACATGAGTCGACGATCATACCATGCTCAACATCATCCTTGTCGTCGTCATGTTCATCATTGATACCTTCAAAAGAAGATCTGCCACCATCACCATCGCAATACAACCCTCATAATTCAGCATTGCAATTCACGTCAGATGCCGCTTTCCGCACACGGCAGGGCATAGTGCGACACTCCCGATCCGCGCACAAGGTCAAGGGGCAGGCAAGGTGCGGGCCCGGGGCGGCGGGGCGGGCAGGGCGGGTGGGCGTGCAGCAGCAGGGCGGCAAGGGGTTGGGGCGGGGGGGATACCAAGGGGGGGGGGGGGGGGGGTGGCGGCCCGGGACCCGAGAGCATATATACATACATACATATATACATACACGCATTATGCTACTTTTATTATACTTCACATAACTATCCCGCAAGCAACGTATACCGTGTGAGAATTTGTTGGAGAAACTCCCAGGTGGTCGAGGAGAAGCTGGGAGTGCCGGTGAAGCTGATGGACGACGTGGTCGGTGAGGACGTGGAGGAGTCGAGCTTCCAAAAAAAACACAGATACAAAGCGTCTTGAAGATTTACCAGCTTCTAAGGTAAGTCTTACATGTATCAGGGATCTTGCGCATTTTCGGTGTAGATGCTTTGCTTTTCTGGGCTCTTGCAGAGGCTGCATGCGCTGACCCTGAGCCGGGCACCGTCATTCTGCTCGAGAACTCCCGCTTCTATGTTGAGGAGGAGGGCAAGGGCAAGGACGCCGATGGGAACAAGGTGAAGGCTGATCCAGAGAAGGTGAAGGAGTTCCGAGCCTCTCTCGCCAAGTTGGCGGACATTTACTGCTCTGATGCCTTCGGCACCGCCCACCGTGCTCACAGCTCCATGGTGGGTGAGGGCTACCCAGTCAAGTGCTCCGGCTTCCTGCTGGCCAAGGAGCTCGACTACTTCGCGAAGGCCAGGATGCGAAGAAACGCACTCAGACATGGAGCCCTTAGCTGAAAAACACCTTGCAAGTTAGATAGATAGATATAGATAGACCTTTTCGTACCCTCACAGGAACCTCATACTAAGGGGATGGGTTTTTTTGGCCTTGGCAATGCCTGCGCAGGTCGTGGATGCCCCGACCAGGCCGGTGTGCGGCATCCTCGGTGGAGCAAAGGTCGCAGACAAGATCCAGCTTATCATGAACCTACTGGACAAGGCGCCCTAGGTTGAGGGTTTTAGGGCTATTAGGGTGTTGCCCTTCGACCAGGCCTGACGCTTCGAGTGCCTGTGAGAGAGAGAGAGAGAGAGAGAGAGAGAGAGAGAGAGAGAGAGAAAGAGAGAGAGAGAGAGAGGGCTATTAGGGTTTATGTATAGGTCTTTAATCCCTACTGGACAAGGCGCCCTCAACCCCTTTAAAAAAAACCCTACTGGAGCGAGAGCGAGTGCGCGAGTCGAAACCCTATACTGGACAAGGCGCCATAATCCCTGAGCCGCTATCCGAAACCAACGTCCCGGGAATTCGCATGTCGCTGGGGTCTAGAGTCTAGGCTTACAATCTTACAAGGTTGCAGGTGCGTTTGCACAAGCAGTCGGTAGCATGCTTGGTAAGGTGGACATCATGATCATTGGAGGAGGCATGGCCTTTACCTTCATCAAGGAGGCAGGTGTGGACATCGGCAACTCCCTCTACGACGAGGAGGGTGCCAAGTTGGTGCCGGAGATCAGGAAGCTGGGTTCCAGTCATAAAGAACTTCATTGATAATTACCTGGGTATACGGTGTATAGAGTGACTAGTTTGCTCGACGTTTGCTGTCCTTGTGGCGACGAAAGTCTGATTGTCGGTCAGCTTATAACCCAGGAAGAAGGCCGAAGAGAAGGGCGTGGAGCTCATTTTGCCGGTGGACTTCGTGTGCTCCTCCAAGTTCGGGGATGACGGAGAGATCCAGGCAGGTGACATGAGCACTGGGGTTCCCGATGGCTTCCTGGGCCTTGACATTGGCCCCAAGTCCATCGAAATGAACGACGAGGCGAGGCGTTTCTCCGGCGCAGTATACCAAAACCGACCAAAACCAAGGGGACCCGAAGTGCAGGAACCTGTTCGAACCAACGGCCGCCCGTGCCCCCCAGGCCATCAAGAAGTCCAAGACGATCGTCTGGAATGGTCCGATGGGTGTGTTCGAGATGGAGGCCGTTTCGGGGCTCCTCTGATCGTAGTTTAAGTCTGGGCGATAGCTTCCCCTCTGCTTGCATCTTTACCTGACTCTACACGCAGAGAGCTTCGCCAGGCTTTCGAAAAGGGGACGAAGCAGATGATGGAGACCATCGTGTCGGTCACGAAGGACGGCGCCGTCTCCGTGATCGGTGGTGGCGACACCGCCACCGCTTGCAAGGTTTATGACACTGTTGACAAGGTCTCTCACTGCAGCACTGGTGGCGGTGCATCCCTGGAGCTTTTGGAGGGCAAGCTCCTCCCCGGCGTGGCTGCGCTTGATGATGCGTAGGCTGTTGACGTGCTCATGCACTTACTGTTTGTTGAAGTGTGGGTCCTGGGTCCTTGTGACTGCATTCACTTTTTGTTGTTGATGCTTAAAAAACTGCTGCTTCGACTCAGGAAGGACCTGCATGCAGTTTTCCCGATGCCTTTGAAATGAAGATTAATTTAAATCTCTACAGACTCCGCAGCCAAGTAGTTCTTCACAGAAGGCCGCACTCCTGAGTGGCATGGCTGTACCGCAGATGATGCCTACACCTGCACCGCCGATGGTGATTCAGAGGTGGTTTCCTGCACGTGGCGTCCTGCCATGCTGGTTTCTTACGCTCCTGAGCTTTCAGTTGCTGAAACTTAGGATTTAGGGTTTAGGGTCTAATTAGGGTTTAAGAGAAACTGAAAGGTCCCATCTGCAGGTCGCACCTCGCATCGATATCTTCAGACCAGCCTGGCACCTCCTGCCAGGCTGCTGCCGTGATCGGAATAAAAGCGAAAGGACCCAGAGTTTCCGCTTCCCTTCAGCGTGCTACCCTACCTAATCTTACGGTTTGGACTTGCGAGAGCTCACCCTTGCAGCTTGCTGCTCCAAGAGTGCAAGCCGTCTTGCATCTAAGCTTGATCGCAGGGTTTAGGATCCCTGAGCTCACGTAGCTACCGTGTTTTTCCTCCAGCGGCTTCTGCTAAAGCATACACAGCGACAGTATCCTGACGCATGTGCATATGGAGAGCTGGCAGATGGCAGGCAGAGTCGCCCGCAACGGCAAGCCTCCTATGTTTCCGCGCCCTACGCTAAGCATCCCAAACCCCACACTCCTCAGGCTCGTCCTTGCCAGCTAGGAGGGGGAAGGAACCCCTCCAATCGACCCCCACCCCCCCCAGCTGAGAAGTCCCTCCCCCTAGACGTGAAGTGATGGGAGCTGAGGAATCTTCCGAGGGTGGCGACGGCTCTGAAGGTCATGCAGGGTTTGGATTCCCATGGTCTGGCGCGCTTCAGGGTTTGTGACTATATAGAGTCTGAGCCGTTGGGGAGTTTAGGGATAAGAGTTTGGAGTTTGTGGATTTTTTGGGAACTCAAAGGCAGAGGGCTTTTTGAGATTCGGGATTTCCAGCCTTCAGCAGGTCTCTGTAGCACATTCAAAAGGCGAGCTCATTTTTCAGACTTTCTGCAAGGATCCTTTGAGCCGTGGTAATACCGGGTCTTACGATTTTCCCAGGACTTTTTCAAGGTTTACGGCACTTCAAGGGTCAGGGCTGTGTAGGTGCACAGGCTCGATCACTTTCTGGGTTGAGTCAGGCGCTTCTTCTCTTTTGCCACCATCATCATCATCAGCACCATCATCATCATCATCAATATCTGAAGCTCCCCCTCTGCTGACATGACAGGCAACCCACAAAACACCGCCTAATTCATCATCAACTTCCCGTTTGACTCGTCACCGGTGTCGTCCCGTGGCCATTCTGTATGTTAGCGCTGTCGTCGTCGTCGTCGTCGTCTTCACAACAGTCATTGCCAGTGCCATCATATGCCATCATCACTATGTTGTTCGTTCAACATCGTTTTCTTCACAGCAGCAGCAGCTGCGAGTCTATAAAACCACCAGCACTGCCGCCATTGTCGTCATCGTCAAGTTCATCAGTTTTCCGGGTACTAGTCGCTGTCATCTTCCTGATGCAACATTTGTCTTCACCATCTTGCTTACGCTCCGGTTGAAGTATTGCGAGCCTTCAAATAGTAGTATTACATAGTGACTTCCTGTCCTCGTGGTCACAGATCCCGCTGCGCCTCGCCGGCGCCTGGAACGCTTGGCGCGGCGGCTTCGACGCAGCCATCGCAAGGTCCGCCAGGTGCGCGGGCGTCAAGGGGTCCTGAACTAGTGGACAGGTTTGGGTAGCATTCCAGGCTGTTGTGCGCACTTAGTGATTTTCGTGGAAGTCATTTTGTGGCACAAAAGATTACTATTAGTCGGCAGTTATCTGAACTACTGTCGCAGAAAGCCACTCTATGTTTGGAGCTTGACTGTCTAGGTTCTGGATAGAGTCGCTTGCCAGGTTGGAGCAGACCGAGAGAGTTGGAGGCTTTCGTAAGAATGCACAGGGATCTTGGGTTGTTATATGAAGCATCGTTTTGCTGATGTGCCTCAGGGTCCGTACTACGCCTGTTCCTTTCCGCTACGGTTATGGTTGCGACATACTTCCTGGACTGTTATTACGAGCCCGCAAACAGCCCTGAATTACTGAAATGCCCTGAACTCAACTGAACCCTCAACTGCTACCCTTAAATTAAACCCTAGAAGCATTTTCAAGCCTGAAGTCCAAAAGTCGGTGCCTTTGACCAGGTGATGAAGACAGCGGCGACCTGCTGCAAATTACGGTAGCTTCATGTGCTAGAACGGTGCAGGGCTTCTGCAGGGATTATGAATTTGTGAGGTTACTATTATGATAACTACGATTACTATTACTATTACTATTAATTTTTCTATTAATGTTACTACTATTACCACTGCTTTTAAATTATTGTAGACAGTCCACGGTGGTCTAGAGAGATCTGAAGCCATCGGTTTCCGGTGCAGTCGAATGATCGGTGCCTTCTTTGGTGTGGAAGTCGTCTGGAGCCATGAACTCCGGCCCCAAACCCTACTATAGGGGCTTGAATAATTGCCTCTTCTATTGACCTCATTCTAAGTATCAAGGCCCCTAATATCATAGAACTCGAAAATAGATCCCTTCTACAGCCCTTTAAGGAACCGTATTCTAGATTTTTCAGGCCCCTACATGATAATTATAGTACCCTTATAGTAGCCCTCCCTTAATCCTTCTAATTGTTCAGGCCCCGACACTATGGTATATACCCTTGTGGTATCCCTTAAAGTAGCCCCTTAATCCTATTCTAATTATTAAGGCCCCTACATTACAGTACCCTTGTAGTATCCCTCCCCTAATCCTCACAGCAGTGAAAGGAAGAGGAGGCTTCTGAGCTGCTGGCGTTTTTCGGCGAGGCGGCACCATCTCAGCGGACTCCTGGATGGCGGTTGAGGAGAGTTTAGGGGTTTAGGGTTAAAGTTTTTTTTGGGCGAAGAGGGGGGAACGAACAGGCTTAGAGGTTGAGGTTTCTAGACTTCCGGTTGAAAGCTGCAGGCTTTCGAATAATTGACTTTTAAGTTTCATCGTTTCGATGTCAGGGTTTAGAGCTTAGAGTTTCGGCTTTCTACAGAGTTTTGGGCGGCCTTTTTGTTGCTCAGGATAGGGGTGTCATATTCAAGGTTTATATAGGGTTTCTGCCCCATCCAATTGACTGGACATGGCTTGGATTTCGATACCCTTCAGCTTTTGTGTGTACACGTTGGGACACCGATTCTGCAGTTGCTTGTGCTAGAAGTAATTTTCCCAATCATCCAGTGCCAGATCTGGATTGCAGTGAAATGGTTCAGGGCATGCGCAGATCTCGAGTCTCGAGCTTTTGCATAAGCATGCCTGCAGCGCGTCTTCAAGATACTGCTGCAGACAGCTTCTCGCAACTGACACCATAGGATCCAAACTGTTGCTACCTCGGCTGCAACCCGACACGTTTTGCGGCTGTAGCCGGCTATGTTCAAGTTGTGGCACGACAGGAAGAGTCGAATGTTCTGTTGCCCAGTGCCTCATTTCAGCTTTGCTTTTGCCATTCATGGAACTCCGCGCGGCGTATCATCTGCGATCCTGACTAGTTTGCTCACAGTCAAAAACAGAACTGAGCAGACTCTCATTACTCATTACTCCACGTTCAACTCCGCAACGACATGCTGCTCGAAGTGCGGACGGGTACTGAGGAAAGGTGCTTTGACATCTTTGCAGGTGCACCCAGCCCCGGTTGAAGCATTCAGTTTTCCGGGGTGCGAAAGATTCTGGGTAGAAGGATCATCGAGCTTGCATAGGTGCTGACACCTTCAGACATGAATCATGTGTAGAAGGTGTACGGCCGTTGAATCAATGGACGAATCCCTGCCTGAGTTTAACTCTTT
>CAJNDT010000002.1:527922-622922 GCA_905221615.1 Symbiodinium sp. CCMP2592
CAGCTGGAAAAGATACCACGCCAGATGCCGGGAGGCGTGCCCTGGGCATCGGCTTTGGATCTTGAGCATGTGGTCGAGAAGACAAAGTACATACCGGCGGCCGATTTCGACAACCTCATCAATGGAATGCATGTTATGCAGTTGAGCCTGGCAGACACGCTACGCAACTACCTGATGAAGAAAGCCGCGGCCCACGAGGCCGCCCGCGAGTCCATGTCCGAGGCCGCAGAGGCTGCTCGGGAAGCCGCGGACCTCATCCGCGGTGCCAATCCGGATGCAACTCCCCCACCCGATGAAGAGCTTGCCGTCGACGAGCCCATGTATCCGGAGGACTACGGCTACGACGATGGCTATGCCTATGCTGCCGGTGCAGCCCCAGCCCCGGGTGAGGGAGTGGACGAGATCCCTCCTGGGGCGAAGTTGGAGGATCTTCCAGCCTTGAATGACGTGGCCGAGCTCAACAACGAAGGAGTCGACCTCGAGAAAGAGAGGGAACTGATGTACGACGACAACATGGAGAATCAAATGTCGAAAATCTCTTCAGCACCATGGCTCCTGTCGACTTTGTCGTGGCAGATGCCGAATGCGCTGCGGTCCCAGCAGCGGCGGCGGAGCCACGACAGGTTTCTGGCCGCAGTGATGTGCCAGGCGGATGCTGTGGTGAAGTCAAAGCACCTGGCGGTCCCGATCTGATGGCGAGTAATGAGGGCCTAGGATTGGGCAATGACCCTGGAGGTGCGACATTGGAGAGTAGTGGATTCGGAGCACTCCCTCGATCTTTGTTAATGTTTGGTAAGCTCAACATCATATATGCTCGGGCTGATTTGAGGGAGACTCCTTCTGAAACAGTAGGCAGTAGCCCCGACTTGGAGCAATGTTCTGGAACATACAGTATGTATTGCTGTTACTGTTTGTATTACATGTCGCTTTGTATCATCGTGCCGGAACATTGTGACGTGTTTAGTGGAGATCCTGTGGACTATGTGGAGCCTTGCTTGCCTTCCGCGCGAGTGTGAGCGTCGCAGCTCTTTCCCTAAACCCGGGCCTGTTTTGATGCTAAACCCCGAAAGCCTCAAACTACGCAAGCCGCAAGCCCATCCATACTTGAAGGTTCATGGGTAGTTATAAGTAGGGTCATAAGTAGGGTAACTATACTTATAATCCGCATTAGGGGGCTTATAACCCAAATATAACTACCCCTGCACCTCCAAGTATAGCCCTCGTGAGAGCATTTCGCCAGGAGCGGCCAGGTATACAACAAACCCGACGTCCAGGACGAACGAAAACCCGCCGCTTTCCTCAATAGTTCCGGATTCAGGTTGTCGCGCAGGCCCGCAGCAACAGACAGCCACCATGTGTCCGAGGGTGTGCTACTTTCAGAAACGTCTTGTGGATAGCAGAGTTGCTAAGCCTTGCGGTCTTGCTACTTGATACCTATTGACAGTAACCTACTTCGGAAGGACCCCATAGGCTGGACGAAGAACTGGAGCCAATTCGGCGAGAGACATCTGCTATTGTTTCCGCAGCTGTGACTTTTGCTGATCTTCTTCGTCCACTCCTTGCAAATTCCAGTAATCCCTCATTATCGGGTGTGGCAAGAAGATTTTGTGGCTATGATGGTGAGAGCTATCTGGGTGGCGGCCGCTGTGATGGTAGTGACAATGGCTGCAGTAGTAGGAGCAGCATGAGCAAATGTAGGAGCTACAATGCTTGTTGATTCTTAGTGATGTCTTTGGCTACTCGTTCCTGCACGCGTGTCGCCCTTCCACCAGTCCTGCTACTGAGTACATTTTATAATAGTACTTCCAATAAGTGGGCAAGTTAACAAACATAGCGTACTTGGGGGGGGGTCATGAGCACACTGCATCCCTTACATTTTTCGTGCCTCACAGTGGTCGTGGGCTAGGGCGGCTAGGGCTTACCTGAGGCATGACACGACATGCTTAAATGTAGGAAATCCTACCCCGATCCCCAAACCCCATTCCTAGAGGGCCTAAATCTTCTACGCCAAAGCCCTCAAAGGAACCCTTGTAGTAACCCCTCTCGACCCTTTGTCGCCTTAAGTCCTGCTAGAACGCGAGCTGAGGTCACATGGAGCCGACCAGGGCTATGCCCTCCAGGGAGCACCCGGTACTGCTCTCGAACCAGGATGTTTGGGGTTTAGGATTTAGCGTTTTTTGGGGTTGAAGGTCTAGGGTATCAAGGGGTTTATAGGATCCTGATATTGGGGTTATCAAGGCCGGTACTTTAATCAGGGGTCTCCATATATAGGACCTCTGGAATTTCCGGTTCACAGCTTCAGGGTTTACGCGTGTCAGTTTTGAGGCTTTAGATACAAGCTCTATGACTCTATAGACTCTGTAGAAGTTTAAGGCGTTCTTGTAACGTTTGTTGCTGCGACGTCTTCCTTGTGCCGCGAGGTTCTCCCGAGCTGCGAGCCGTGCATACTGTATACCCCTACTGCGATTTTTTATCAAGACCATATCGCACGTTGCATTCTTGTCCATGTCGTTGCTGCTTCTGCCATGATTTCGATGATGCGGTTCGACCCCTGGTCTGTTATTCAACCTGGCATCTCCTGAACTAGGTTCAAGGGTCCAAGTACCCAATAATGAATCACATACTCTCGAAAATAGCAACCTACATAGCTACTATCCTAAAACCGAGTACCTAATTTTTGGATGCGTAGGACCCTCTGGGTAGTGTAATCGCGTCGAACGCCAGCCCTCATCGGACCTACAGTTATAAAGATCTCGACGAGGAGATCAAAGCACAACTCATGGCTCCGATCTCGCCAGGCTGGGGGGCAAGGGAGCACGGCTTAGTTTCGTTGCTTGTTACAGTTTGTGGGGTTCTGCAATGCTGATACTGTTCCGAGGTTGTTATTTCAATGGCCAGGTTTGGTCGTTGATCGAGCATCTGCAGTTGCGGCCGACATGGCATTTGTCGTCGGACACCCACGTGGAACTCTCAACGAAAGTGGTCTTCCCATCGAACCTTAATCCTACATAATTGAGTCCCAGACTAGCAGGAACGTGGATGAATTGTAGCCAGAACCCACGGTGCAGTACGAAACATATGAAAGAGTAGTAGTAGATGTTCGAGCCATTGAAGGTAATTGGTCCACAAGACAGATATCTGTACCTGCGTCGGGTGGCTTCTGGATGGCAGGTGCAGATCCCTTTGCCCGAAAGCTCTAGGAAATTCGGAGGGTCCATGCGCTCAAACGCATCTTCCCTCGCGCACCTCATCTATTTGCCCTCCCATTGCACGGAGGGCGTGTACAGGTTTGCTGTGAGCAGAGGCAAGCTGGATCAAGCCTTGAGACCACAGGCTTAACACCGCAACTTGACATCCTGTGAATTAACAACATCAAGACATTGTGAGCAGAAGGAGCACCTGCCGTCTTGATTCTGCATACGTCCACAGTTCTTCAAAAGCCAGGGGCTATGTGCAGGGCGACAAATGCCAAGTACACTGCGTCCGACCGTGCTTGCTTCACCGACGGGCTTTCCGACTGCAGCTTGACTGCTTCTTGCAAATGTGCAAGAGTGCTACCGTGATCACAGCGAGAGAAAGTCGTATTGGTTTTCATGGAAGGACATGTCGCACTCAAGTGAGCAGCACGTAGAACGCCAACAAAAGCAGCATGAGCGAGCCCTTGCTGATGCAGAGAATACGAATTCACGCAAGAGCTCCAGTGGACAAAGTTTTCCAGTGCAACGAGCAGAAATGCAAGTCTGTGGATGCTCTAGACTGGGTCCTGCCACCTCCCGATAGGGCAGACACGATGAAGCAATACTCGCGGCGTACTCGCATGATGGTAAGGTGATTTCCGTCATGCGCTCTTTATGTACCTGAACATATGCTACTTCCATGTCGACAAGCTTTGAAGCATCGGATGCTATGACTGAGGGCTCTTTGTTATAACTTTAGCATAAGCTACCCCAAACGTCTACTCAGCACTCTAATGGATTTAGAGCATCTGCTTTGGAGTCGCTTTTGACAGCTCTCGAAAAGAGAAGCTGTAGTCCGAGCGCCATTGAAACAGGGCTTGTAATGCAGGGAGGGGCTTAATTACGAAGAATAGGGTTCCGGGCATAGTCTAGCATGTCTACTATGGTAACTGGACTATCAGATCAAGGAATACTATTATTGCTAGGTAACGTTTTATGGTGTCAGGGAGAGCTTTAAAGAATGTTGCAAAAGATTGTTCGCAGATGTGTGTTACAGATTGTACTACTTATCTATTTGCCTATTTATCAGTATCTTCCCATTGCATGTTGTGCTTACATGCAGTACAGTATATGCACGTGCCAGCCTGTGTATGCTTTTAAATGTATGAAGGGTTACATATGTGTGGGTATGTAGACAAACGAGTCAACACATGAATGCATGAGCAAGCACGCCACCACACCAGTATATGTATGAATACATGTGCACACACATACATACATATATATGTATATATATATATATATATATATATGCACTGCACACACGCACTATGCGTGTATGTATGTATGTACGTGCCTATGTAGTTTTGCATGTGTGTATGTACGTTCCGGTCATATTTTAGGTATTTATGTAGAGTCATACACGAGAGCAGTTTTCGATGGCTCCTCGTGGAAGCCAGGACACGTGGAGAGTGACTTGCGCCCTGTGACCGGCTTCCGGAAGAAAAAGCTTTGGATCTAAGGGTTTCGGGTTGAGGGTTAAGATATAGGGTAAAGGGGTTTAGGGCTTATAGGGTTTAAGGGCTTAGGCTTAAGGGTTTAGGGTGTAAGCTTTAGGGTTGAAGGGTTTAGGGTCGCCTTCTGCAACGGCGGCAAAAGGATTTGGGTGTAAGGCTCTTTGGTACAAGGCGACTTGATGAGAAGAGACTATTGCATGTACATCTCGGGACAGACAAGACAGCAAAGACTTGCATCAAACAGCGAGGCTAACAGCTTCGCATGTTTGTATAGTTTGGAGGCGGATGTGTTGGATTCTTTTGTGGTCTTCTAGAGATATGGGGGTTTCCGAAAATAGGGGACCCTAATATAAAATATAGCACCCCAAATAGTAGGATATGCCTCACCTGGATTGTCCGAGTGTGAGCGCCGAAATAGTAGGATCCTTATAAGGACCCTTAAATGAGGTACCCCTATTTTCGGAACTCCCATACCTGTTCCAAAACAGCTTGACGAAGCATGTTCCCGGCTTGCGTGGGAGGAGGAGACAGTCGGCTCCGAACCGAAAGCAGAGCCGACATCCGAGGAACCGCAGCTCAAGTTCTGTGGGGTTGTGGGGTTTTCTCTGGAAGGCTTTCAGGTTTAGGGCAGTTTAGGGCTGTGGGGGTTCGTAGGCTAATGGAAGGCTGATCCGCTTAAAGAGCTTCTGGGCGGAATGTTGGATATTCATAGGTCTTGCGTGTTCCCGAACTAGTTAGTTTGCAGGCTTTCCTGGTCCTCTGTAGGGCAGACCAAAAAAAAACGGGGAGTGGTTCAATGCATGTGTCCACCAGGAAAGCATACAGCAATACAAAGTCGGTTTCGGGAGCTTGAGTCGGAGAACCCACTTTCTGCTGGGCAGTCGCAGTCAGGATGCCCCTGAAGTTGAGCCAAAGGAAGAGGAAGAAGATGTTGAATTGGAAGAGGCTCCGCTGGAGAAGGCGACGGGCCGCAACGATTCTGTATCTGTAGAATCTCTGAGATGCAGCTCCGACGGATGTTATGGCTTTGGTTTCGGGATTCTGTGTATATAGTTTGAGTTTCGCAAGCATGCGCCACCCACTCTGCCAAATCCTGACGAAGGGGCGTGGTGCTTGAGGTGAAGTTCTACCGTAACCGAAAGGGGCCGCAGCGTAATTATGTATAGGTTCGTACTAACTGGAATCACGTCGACTGGGCAGAGGGCACGCCGGGAAAACAGTACGAGTAACTAGTAGCATATAGCGGAGATAAGTCTATTTGTTGAGCGTTCAGGGCTGAGGCATTAACATGAAGCAAGGTCTGCAAGATGTGTAGAGCTTCAGTTGATACTTCGAAGAGGCATTCTTCCAGATTTCCGAGGTCTACTTCCAGCAAACCCTTCCATCCTCAATCTGTGCGTCAGGAGGAAGCGAAGGAGGAGGCTCCACAAGAGAAGGAAGAGGTTCCACAAGCGCTTCATGAGTATGGTTTAGGTACGGCCCCCACTCAATAATAGTTGAATAATATTCATAATACAGATATATTAGGACCTTAATAGTAGCCCTATGATAGACTCTTGCTGTATGGGGGCCGTACCCAAAGTATGGTTGTAAGAGGCTTTGCAAACTTCATCTCGTCCTGGCGGCCTTCAGAGCGAGACCCTCTGCCCTGATTGTCATCCCACCATGCACTTGCTACGGTTGCTGATCTAGATCCTGCATTAATTACCTTAAGGACCCTAAACTCTGGGAATTATGGCATATTCCTCATTATGGGTAATGCTGGATTTGTATCATCAACCGTAGTTTAGTCTGCTACGAGCCGGGGAGGATGATCAGAGGTATCCCGGGCCCCTTTCCTTTAGAATCTAAGCTGAAAAGACCGGCTGGAAGGCTCAGGTTGTGGAAGCCCCGATGGAAGAAGAATCGAAAGAGGACAAAGCGGAAAAGGATGACGAAGAGGAACCGCTTGCCATGAATGTTATGGTCCGTGGAACCAGTTGGTCAGGAATGGTTTCCATCCTAGGAGCCTTAGCATCGGTTGAAGAACACCTTGCTGCTCGACACGCCTTTTTGAAGCCCCTGTTGCTGTTGTTGCTTCTTTCCAACATATGTGCCGGTGCAGAGCCGACATGTCTCAGCATTTCAGATTCCCGTCTGTAGGTGCCGCTGCGATGCGTGGTGCATGTCAGTGCTGCACCTGCGCAAGAAGATGTCTGGATGCATTCTCACTACGCAGCTTCATTCTTGAACCCTGCATCCAAGCATACTCAAGCTATGCGTTGAGCTTACAGAATCGTTTCATCTGGAAAGCACCACATGGAAGTTTCCGAATATTAGGGATACCTTGTTTCGGGATCCTTATAATAAGGATCCTACTATTTAGGGTACTACAGTAGCGTCCCCCATTTTCGGAAACTCCCGCATGTTGACCAACGTCTCTCGCCAAAAGCTCTTCCGGCCTCTACCGGGCCGGCCAGCGCTGGAGGACGAAATGGCCAACTTCCTGGAAGGGATTGAGCAGATCGACGAGGCAGTTCGAGGGTTAGCAAGTTGGTAGTAGTAGTAGTAGTAGTAGTAGTAGTAGTAGTAGTAGTAGTAGTAGTAGTAGTAGTAGTAGTAGTAGTAGTAGTAGTAGTAGAGCTGACAATACCTCTTTCCCAAAACATGCAGTGTGCACCGGGCTGTGAACACTGCTGGGCTTGAAAGGTGAACTCGTTCAGGACAGATGGCTCGGATGATAGACTGACTGAGCATTCGCTGCAACTGGCTACCAGCAGTAGTGGCATGCATCTATAGTCCGCAGGTTTACTTTGTCTCGGTCGTGTTGGTTGCAGTGGTGGTGGCGGTAGCAGTCGTGACGGTGGTGGCGACAGTAGCAGTCCTCATCGCTGCCACCGTGCGGACAGGTGTAGTCGTAGCAGCGTCAGGAGCTGTGCGAATAGCAGCAAAACTGGGCCGCAACAGAATTGGCAGCAGGGTACTTTCAGCTGAACATGGGGCAGTCTGTGCATGGTGGTGCCGGTCGGGGTGGTCGTCTTCCTGGTGCATGAATCTTCAGCAGCAACAACATGCGACAACTAGGACAGCCACTACTGCCGCCGCCACTACCGATTCCATCGCTACCACATCTGCGGCTTCATCTGCTGTTACGACGGTTTCCACCCCGACTTGAAAACCTGCTGCTCTCAACAGCAGCTACAGCAACGACAGCCCTCTAGCGCAGCACCAGCCCACGCCACTGCCACTGCGACATACCACACACCATGACTACACGCCAGTATGGCACAACCACGACCACCATCACCACCACCCCCACCACCATACCCCTATACGCACACACCCCCAATACCGCCACAAGCCGGCACCAGCACCACACCCGTACTGTACTGCACTGCAAGCAGAGCAACAAAACAAACAGCAGACTCTTTCTAATTAATGCTCCTCGCGTTGTCGCTGCTGCCATTGGTATGGCCTACTTCTGCGACTGCAGCTGCTACTCGTACTATGACAACAGCTTCGGCTACTACACAGCGGAAGATGGTAATAACCGGATCGGACACGGACTGGTTTTTGAATTTTGGTTGCATGGCTCCATGCCCAGATCTCCGGCTATCTGCTCATGTCAATTCTCTGTTGAGCTACGACATGCAGGCAAAGAGCAAGGAGGCGACGAACGAGACGGCCCCTGAACCAGAGAAGGCCATGCAGGAAGACACCAGCATGGAAGTGGATGCGGGTATCGAGGCCGGTGTGGCTCCCTTGTACCGCCATTTTGCCTAAACCCTACACCCTAAACTGTCCCAAGACTGCCTGCATAAACCCTAAACTCTAAACCCCTTGCCACCCCTTTGCAATGTTACATCGATGTTACTAAGTCTCCTTGGGCTCCGGGAAAGGATCGGATGTCGGATTTGGAGGGGGATCGTACGTAACTTATGACTGTTTGCTATGATTTCGTAAGCAGTTTTGCAGGGTGGGGTTTAGGACTTCCAACCTGGGGAAGGAATGCTTGCTATTTGCGACCGGCAGCTGTCATTGGGGAGGAAAGCTCTGATTGCCGGCACAGGGTGCTCTTTTCTGGATTGCATGCCCCCGTTGGTGCGGCTGCTAGGATTATGATGACTGGCATTCGATATCGGAATGTCGCTTTAATCGAAAAACTTCCAAAGACCGGAAAGGAGCCGGCAGACGCAGATGCGGAGCCTGCGAAACCTGTGGTGCAGGAGGATGGGAAGGACCCGTGAGGTTGATGCTGTGGTTTGAGACTTTGAAACTAGGCGTGGGGCTTAGTGGCACTTCGGAATGTCGCACGATGGGGGATGGGGCATGTCGTTCATGGTTGGTACTGCATGAGTTGCATTCACCGATCGAGTGCTCATTGTATGCCCTATAAGCCAGGCCATAGAGAAATGGGCCAAACTCCACAGCAAGACTTTATGACCAAGCAGTCCTTGTGGTGTGTAGGATTTGTTGGGCTTGACAAGCCATGCTGGCAGCTGCGGCCTCATCCTTTCCCCGTTCCGTTGGAGCCTTCGTAGCCTTTTCCTGCTGTTACCGAGCTGTATACTTCCTACGCCATGCAGTCATATCCCTGGCTGCCTGGCTTGTAACTCAACGGGTAAGCCCGCCACCCCCAGCTTGTTCGGCACAGCAACTTGTTCCCTGCAGTGATTTGCAGCACGACCTGGCTAAGCAGTGGACAAAAGAAACCTAAAGCCCTTATCCTTCAAGTGCCAGCCAGTACAGTGTATGTATGTATGTATGTACGTATGTACATATTGTATATATATATATACCTACACTTACATGTTTTCAAGACAAATGTACATACAGCTATGATAACAGCTTGGGGGACGGGGAGCTGCGAGGACGAGCCCAAGGAAGCCAACGCAGTGCCTGATCCCACCGAGGATGAGGCAGCAGTCCTCTCGTCACCAGGTTCTTGAAATCAAGTAAATATCGGTTTAGGATTAATAAGATACTGATAGGGTTTGCAATGAGGGGTGTCTTTAAACCAAGCAATTATCGGTTTAGGGTTGGTTGGTGATACGGGTTTTATTATGAGAGGGGTTTCCTCAAATCAAAGGCTTAGTGCATAGGTCCTTTCAGAAAGGGTCCTATTGGCTTGAGTTCTATGCTTAGTCCCCCAGGTGTTTCACCTACCAGGGAAAATGTGTGAGTGATTGCTGACCTGGCTCGTCGCGCCACGCATGTGCGTTAATCTGCAATGCGCCGTCCTACTAAACATCAACTACAACTTGCAGGACATGACTGCCTTTTTGCAGGGCATCGAGCAGATTGAGGACGTGTTTTCCCTTTGCAGCAGAATTTACGAGCACCGATGGCAACCTGGTTCACGAGGTCAGACCTCGCGGATCGCCCATGTACACAGCTGTGCTTGAGTCGGCCGTGCGATTAACATGGTACCTCACGAACTCACGAACCATCGCTCCATTTTTCTGGGCCGTGCCAGGAGCAGAAACCAGATGATGCAGACAGATCTTCCGACGGAAAGGCTGGTCTCCACCCCACCACAAGCACGCTGAGCCGTATTTGTCATTCCCTGCATGTGGCCACATCCAGGCAAGTCAGGGCAGTTTCACTACTATCATCAGGTAGCACATGAGTTGAAAGTGATCACGGGCCAGCAGCAAGAGTACAGCCTGAGCAGGCAGACGACTCGACTGTGCTGGAGTGCCTCTCCCAGATCCAGACTGGGGCAATGCAGTTGCCTTCCGCTTCCGCTTGCTCGCAAGCTTCGAATAAAGCTCTTGATCGTTGGTTTATCCAAACAACCACGCATTGAATGCAAAGGTCGGGCGAAGGCACGCCCTGCGGAACCGAGGGCGGTGCCACGGAAAGCGCTGAGGTGCTCCTGTGTAGGCGGCAGGCTTCAGGGCAGAGGCTTATGGCCTATGGATGGTGTGACGAGGATTTTGCGGACAACTCGATTCACAGGGTTCAGTAACCGTGTCAAAGAACCTTTCGAGTGTTTAACGTTAAGGTTCCATATTGAAAGATGGATATGGGAGATTCCGAAAATCTGGGGTACCTTATTTGGGGTCCTTATAATCAGTCTCCTACTATTTAGGGTACTATATCGGGCACCCCTATTCTCGGAATCTCCCATATGGTGTCGTCTGCCACTCTGCAAAGTGATTGTCGCAAGCAGCTTGGCCCCTAAGCTGTGCTCAGCATTGCAGCATACAACCTCAGGTCTGGGAGAATAGTACAGTACTCGTACGAGGTATAGCACTGGAATTACTCGAACAATCGAAAGAATCGCAACACTTTCAGCCATTGCGGTAAGCATGATGGAAGGACGACTTTGCGGCCTTCCTGGGTGCCTTGGACGATATGGAGGTCGGAGCTGTGGCGATTTAAGGCTCTAAAGTCTAGAACGAGAGTAAGTAGGTCCAACAGTTTCACCCATGGGGACAGTCTGGGAGAAAGCTCAAAGCTTTTGCAGATTGGAGTGGCACCAATTTGTGAAAGATCGTGCTCTTTATGTAACTCGATCTATTCAGGACCTGCAATATGCGTCAACCTGCACTTTCTTGGGTTTGCCACCGGCCCCATCGGTCGAAACCCCTTAGCCTCCTGATCCTTCATGGAGAAGCACTGAATCGCCCGAAAAACAATCTTCTTAAGTCCCCAAGCTCAGCTTGGGGAGGAGAAGAAGGATGGCAAGGCTGAAGAGGCGGGCCGGAGTTAAGAGCCCAAAGCAGCAACGATATGACAGTTATCCTATGAAGAAGGCGCGAGGGGAGTTTATTTTGGTTAGTTGCTCCTCAGGTTTGGGGATATGCACAATGCATGCTACAGTAGTGTGCGAGCTACAGGTTCCTGGAAATCGGAATTCGTGTGTCTCTTCTCAGAAGACTTTTCAGAAGCATCCAGCAATACTTGTTCAAAGCCCTGGCCCTAAACTGCATTGCAGGCTCGTCCTTGCTAGGTAGGAAGGAAAACATCCCTAAACCTGAAGCCGGTTTTCAGGAGGCAGCAGATGAAGGAGACGGCTTGGACGATTTGCCGGCGCACGCCCTGGGCACCAAAGGGTTGGCCCAAGTTGTTCTGGGCTTCAGGGCTGCAGTTGTGAGGATGCTTAAGCACACTGTATATGATACTATATAAACTATTTATATATATATACACACTATATATATATATATATATACACACTATATATACATATATACATACATACATACATACATACATACGGTTTAGCGTTTTAACATGGCATTGGAGTATGAGCTCTGAGGGTTTTGGAACATCTAGGCTTGGGGCAGGCAGGGATTCCACGAGTTCGGACAGCATTTGGGACTGTTGTGGTGCTGTTCTGAACGGTACAGGATCGGGTATACTTACTTAGCAGTAGCCCGGAAGTGTTTCCGACCCTAGCACCATCGACTCGGATGATGCGAGTCTGTGCGAAGCTCAGGAAGATGTCCGAAACATAAAGGGCTGGATGCTGTTTTTGTCTGGCTGTAGGGAAGAAGAGGTGGTAGCCTGCGTGGTAGAAGCTGTTGTTGCAGGCCGTGGAAATCAAGCGACGCTTGCGTGCTGAAGGCAACTGTATGCCCATGCTCTTGGCTGTAATCTAAGTTTGCCTTTGGCTTAGCATACTGCTTTTGCTTATGTATCGGGTAGAGCTTGGGGGACGTGAGCCGACATTTTGGATTCCGGGTTTCGGCGCTTGGCCTCTGGAGTTAGGGGGCAACTGCCTGCAGATGTTCGCCTGCATCTCATGACGTCCTCAAGCCTGCGAGGCTACACGCGTTTTGCAGTCTGGTTGGTGCCCGTGCAGGTGTCGAAACCAGTCCCCGCAAGACGAACCTGCAAATGCGAGCACGAACCCCCGACGACCTACATCCCAAGTCACTTGTTCTTAAGACCCTTTGCCCCCAGGTGTCGCGATTCCCAAGGGCCCAGAAGACAAGGACCGGACTCGATGGTACTTCCTGGAAGTACAGCGCATAGATCCTCCGAGTTGTGCTCACACCGTCTCTGCATGAGTCTGATGCTCATTAGGTTGCTCAGCTAGTTGTTTTCGGCGTGTCCGTTTGTTGGGGTTTGCTAGGTTATGGACTTGCAGAAGATGTGCTGGCATTGAGGGTTCCCTTCCATCCCTGTAGGATGCTGTGCTTATCACTGCCTCTATGCCGCAATGAGAGTTTCAAGTTGTAGAAGTGGTTTGCCTCTCCCTTGTCATCTGGACAACTTCCCTCATCCAACTCGTCAGAAGGCGTTCATTCCAAATATTGGCCAGCTCATTATAACGAGAAACTCTTTAAAGCAGAAGGCAGATTCCATCCAAACTCCGGGCTCATCCTTTTGGATCTCTTGTGCGGCCCCTGCGGAGCGGCATAGCCTGGCTTGTGAAATTGCATTGACGTACCTTCATAGGTATAGGTGCAGGCCATGGTGCGGGCATAGAGATTTCAAGGGGGCACGGACGTTTGCAAGACCATGTCGACAAATCAACCGAACGTACTAGCAGCCAAGATTACAGACAGCCCAAGCATACAAGTGTGCACATGCACCTTAATTACTATCATTGTCATCTACTTGGTTTCCTGGTTGTTTGTAATGCCCTGTACACACACATAGAGAGAGAGAGAGAGAGAGAGAGACGCCCGCCTATGCATTGTCTTCTTGTTCCATCTTTTTCGACGAGAGCCACGAGTCAATCGTGCCCACACCTGTTGCCAGGAGGAGCTGGTTACACTGCTCCGAGAGGCGTGATCACGTGATCCATGAGCCTGTGGGTGGGTCCTAGCGAGTCTATACCCTTTTACATACGTACATACATGCATACATACATACATAGGCAGGTAGGTGTGCATGTGGATGTGGATGTGGATGTGGATGGATGGATGGATACACACACACACACACGCACGCACGCACGCACGCACCCACCCACCCACCCACCCACCCACCCACCCACACCCCCCCACCCACACACACACACACACACACACACACACACACACACACACACACACACACACACACACACACACACACACACACACACACACACACACACACACACACACACACACACACACACACACACACACACACACACACACACACACACACACACACACACACACACACACACACACACACACACACACACACACACACACACACACCACACACACACACACATATATATATATATATATGTATATATATATATATATACACATACATACATCTACAAATATACTTATACACACACATATTCACACATACACATGCCGACACTGATCACATGGCACACTGCACCTGCTCAAAGCCGCCGGCGCCAGACGTTGAACAAGCCCAAGGGCGATGCGCCAGTGCCTGAGGTCTGCAGCTCTCGGCCACCACAGCTCAGGAATCGGAACCTGTTTGACAAGCGGAGAATTTTGATTTAGTGCGAGCGACACTAAGGGCTATATGCCGTGTTTGAGCCTGCAGGCGTCAATAGAACCTCGTTGACCCATATGTAAGTAGGGCCATTTGCCATGTTGGAGACAGAGACAGAGCGAGAGAGAGAGAGAGAGAGAGAGAGAGACAGAGAGAGAGAGAGAGACAGAGAGAAATCTCTGCGTCGCTTCTAGCGAGGACCTAACAACAGCCGCAACATAAACAGTTGTGGTCATGGCATCGCGGCCATGAGGTTCATGGATTTCCTGAGTGAAATTGACAAGATCCAGCCGGCCGCTCTCTCGGACTCCTTTGTGATTTTGCCGTGCAGCAAGAGCATCTTGGGAGGTTCAGAAAATAGTGCACCCTAGTCTCCACCCTAGAACAAAATGTGGATCCTTATTACACACCAATATCTCGCAAAGCCTCTACAGTCGGTGGGGGGCGGCGGGGCGGGGTCAGAGAACACCCCCCTCACTGACCCTCAAAAACCATAGAATCGTGAATTGTCGGATCCTCATGGTAAGGTATCCGTGTCATGTTGGGTGTTGTGATTCCTGGTATCCATGTCAACTGTGAGTATGGTCGCGCTTGTTTGTGTTGTTCTTTTCGTCTGTCTATTACCAGACTCCCCGAACCCTTGGACTTCGACCGTACATGCCCCTGTGATCTCCGTGTTGGCCATGAAGCAACTCTTGAAGTTTTGAAATGCACATCCAGGCTGCCGACGTCGAGATGAAGGCCCGGTTTGTCGCCTTGTACTTCCAAGTTGCAGATTCTTAGCTCTTGCAAGGCGGCTGATGTACACTTGACAGCATGTGTAGCCGCAAGCACGCTATTTCCCGCTCATGTTCCGCTCTGGCTCTCACCGTGACAGCTATTGCCACTTGGGCATCCTTTTGCTTGCGGCTTTGCGCGGCGCCGCCTTTCCCTTTGGCCTCCGGGGGTCCTCTTGCTCCACCCTCGGACACGGCCTGAGGATGAGATGGCATCATCAGCAATTGCACCGATCTACCTTTGGCCAACACCAACGGGGACCAGTCTGAATACAGTTGTACAACATAGAAGCTGCTGTACTTCCTCCATACGCTCGGAATACCAGCCCCAACTGCACACCCCAAAGCCTAAAGCCCCAAACGCTCTGAATACCAGCCCTAAATTCCACACCCCAAAGCCTAAAGCCCCAAACGCTCTGAATACCAGCCCCTGAGCATTACAGCCTGAGCCCGTGTCAGGAAGCTGCGCCAGAGGAGCTCTTGTTTCGGCGAGATGCTGTTTAGAAGGGTTCAGGGTTTAGGGTTTAGGTTTCAGAGTGGTAGTCCTGTGGGAAGGAAGCTGGCGGGGCCTGACAGCGACTGAGTGCCCGGGAGAGAGAGAGAGAGAGAGAGAGAGAGGGTTTAGGTTTCAGGGTTTGGGATTTATAGGGTTTCGGAGGTTCGGGTGTCTAGGTGTCCAGGCTTCGGCTTTGGGTGTCTAGAGGTTAGAAATTCGGGCTTTGGAGTTTCGGATTGAAATCGAGGTGGGTCTCAGACAGGGGGTTCCTCACG
Source organism: Symbiodinium sp. CCMP2592 (assembly GCA_905221615.1). Taxonomy (NCBI): domain Eukaryota; class Dinophyceae; order Suessiales; family Symbiodiniaceae; genus Symbiodinium; species Symbiodinium sp. CCMP2592. The sequence goes on from CAJNDT010000002.1 coordinate 543,571, forward strand.
AAAGCATCAATAAAGCAGTAAAACTGGAAACTCTACTCCCTGGTCACCTGAAGTTCAATTTTTATGGTCAGCAATAATACCCTAATTCGTCCGTCCCATCAGAAAACAGAGCCCTCGCCAGGCTTTAGGGTTTTTTACTTTCAAGCCCCTTCAGGCGACACGAAAGAACTCCTCGAAGAATGCGCCGTACAAGCCAGTGTTTTGGACAGGAGTCCGCGTTTGCAGACTTCTTGAAGGAGATAGTGGCTGCCCAAGCTGCTGGGAACGGGATAGCCTTTACATCACCCAAGCTGGAGAGATCCTTACAAACAAAGCCTTGAGCATGCCGACGCGAGATTTGCTTCACTCACAACGATGCCAAGAAGGATCCCTTCCTGCCACTGACTCTGGTCCGTCGTCCTGGGTCCCCAACCTAAAAACCTTAGTAATAGTAACGGTTAACGATGATTTAGGGCCCAGTGGGTCAGGATCTACAGTGAACAAATCGTCCCCCCTGCCGAGGATGGGATGCCTACAGCGGAGGCTCGACTCCTCTTGAGATTCTCCGGGAGTTTCCGAAAATTGGGTGGGGGGGGTTACCTTATGTTTGGGGTCCTTATAATATATAAGGATCCTCCTAACTGCTATAGATTCAAAGATCGGAAGGCTCAGCATGGTCTTCTTGTATGAACAAGATCACCCTCAGCCCTAAACCCACATGTGCGTGTGGGGTGACGAAGACGAGTTGGAGTGGTTTTTCCGCCGAACTCCCCACCAACTCATCTTCGTTACCCCACACGCACACATGTCCGCCGAATGATTACTAAGGGTTTCAGGGCCCAATGAACTTTGTGTGTCCATGACTTGCCATAGACCACTGTTTTGTTTTGTCAGTAGTCTTTCCATGTCAGCAACGTCTGCACGATTTGCAGTCAAAGACCTTCAGAAAAGTGGGTGAGTGTGTGTCGAACATGGGTGCAAGGGAGCCCAAGTTTCAGTTGGCCCTCAGAACCTGTCGTTGTGAAAGTGAAGACAGCTTGTATAGACCCTTTGTCCGTGAAGGGCATAGTCGGCTGGTGATTAGGCTACTATCAAGTTGCCTATGCACAGGTCGCTTCTTGGCTTTGAACACCAAGGCTGATTCTTTCATTTGTTACCCGAACTTCCCTGCAATGCGGGCTTCGTCCATGCTAAGTAGGAGGGAAAAACGCGAACTGAACCCAATCCTGTTGCGTGCGAGTTGCGAGAGCCGCAATCAAGCCAATCCATTTCCAGCCTTGATGCTGCAGGGCCCTTTCATGATCCTCCGTCTCAAACCCCTAAGGCCCTAAACCCTCTCCGTGTTACCAACAGTGGACTTAGCGCCTGAAGCTATGCCTGCCTTGTGCGACTGTGTGAGTCGAAACCCCAAAAATCACATGGGTAGTTTTCAAAATTAAGCTCATTTTGGGTCCTTGATATAATACGGCACCTCATATTTAGGGTACCCAAGAAGGGGCCATAGGATGTATATGCTAGTGCCTGACCTGCCGAGTGCGGGCTCGGAGAGGGTTGGGAAAAAAAGGGGCATAGTTTGACTAGGCTTTTTTGGTCCTTAATATAATAGGTCACCTAATATTTAGGGTCCCCAAAAAGGGGCCATAGTTTTGAGAACCACCCACATCTCATCTGCAACGCCGTCCCTGTAGCCCGGCTCTCTCCCAGGCCACCCCTGCACCTCCGAAGCGCGGGCCTGAGAATTCGAAGCCCTGTCTTAAGGTTTATATGGGGCCGTTTTGGGGGGGCAGTCTAGTAGGGTTTTTGGATTTTTTTGGGTTTGAGGGCAAAATGTTGGGCTTTGGGATTGTAGGGTCTAGGTTTGGGGTTTATTATGGTTTAGGTTTAAGAGCGGTGAGAGGGATTGAGGTGGGAGGTCCTTGGTGGGCCACTGGGATATGTTGTCTTTTCCTGCATTGAGTTTGGGGGCTCGTAATTTCAATTGTTGCTTCAGACGCTTTCCAGGTCAGGGCGTGTATACTTTTTCGAGCATGCCGGCCTATGCCCATCTGTGAGGCAGCCCTCCCTGCCTCCCTCCTTCCCCCCTGTAATTTGTATGGTTCACTTACAGGTGTATCATGGCCTGAAGCCCCAAACCCATCAAAATTGCAGTCGAATGCACTATTATTTAGGAGGTGGCAGGTCTGTTATTCTGGTTTCGCCCGGATTTGCCTGGCACAAAAAGGAGGACGGAACGCCCTCTCACTGTTCGCTACGACGCCGACGGCGTGGAGACCCGGTGCCGAATTTAGGCCACCTAAGTTTTCAGCTTAACGTTCAGTGTGAAGCAAGTAAGTCGCCTCACGTTTTTTCCGGCCCTGGCTCCTCAACTCTGCGCTTATCCTGTACCGGTCCTGAACGTCCAACGACCCAGACTGCGAGCCTGAAGCAAGAAAGCCCTCAAGGCCAAGTGGGCCAAGAACACCCCCAACTACTCCCTGCTAGCACCCGTAGTAGCGGAGGGTCCTTGAAGCACCAAGCCCACAGCTCTCTAAGAGCAGTGAGGTTAACACTAGAAGCCTGGGGCCACCCCACAAAACATCGAAACGGGAATCCTCAAGTTACCATTGACCCCCCCAAGACCCTGAACCCGTAAAGCTTTGAGGCCACCTTTCATGCCCCGCACACCATATCCAGTAGTGGTCGTCGTCCCCGTTTTCATCAGCAAGCGCCTACATTATGATCAGTTCCGGTACCATATAAAGCGCGCCCCCGAAAGACTTTCGAATTTGTTGGCACCTATCAGAGCTCGATTGAACCCATGTAAACACCTTTGTAGTACCCTCATGTAATTATCAGTGTAACTATTGGTCGTCGCTTACCGAGGTCGGAAGTGGGTTGTCTTTGTGGGCCCTGACAAAGAGCTCGAGGACCTCGGAGCGTTGGACATTCTTCTTTCAGGGCTTAGGGAGACGTCTTTAAGAAGAAGCAGAGGTTCCTGATATCGACCCCTAACCAGTAGCAGCCTTGCTGTTACTTTAATTTCATCACCAACACGCACCATGGTTGCTGTTGGGTGTTTGAGTGGGGCTTCGATTTGGGCGGAGACAGTTTTGGGGAAGGAGCTTCAAGCGTGATGTATATAGATCCTTGGGTATGGAACCCTCTTGTCTAAATTTTTATAGTGGCGGGCCAGGTTTCTGAACCATGGGAGTTGAACCCACCAGGAGTTCGCAGCAAGTCTTCGGAATCCTGCATCGTCAGCATGCCACTTCAGTAGTAGCTTGGTGCAAAAGGGGCTCATAGGGTTAAGCCCCTGATCTTGAACCCGGTAGCACATACTGTGTGTGTGTTTCTTGCCTGGAGTGTCTGCACAATCTCAGTTTTAGGAACGTCTTATTTTAGGCAACTGAGGTGGCTGAACACGAAAGTCCTCTCGGTCCTTGGCACAGGAGTTCCCGGCACAAGCGAGCCCTGTCCGAGCGCGCAGACAGGTGACGGCATTCAGAGCTCCAAGTGCTCGAGACGGAGAAGTGTTTTCAGTGGAATCCCGCACGCACGCATCGCATGGAAGTATGGATGAGATTGAAGCAAGTGTTAGCCCCTGCAAAGACTTGTCGATGCAGATGTTTGCATGTTTGTATGCTCCACACACATGTATATATATATATATATATATATATATGCATATATGTTTATATGCATATATGTATATACATGTATTCATTTATGTAAATGTGTGTAAGAATGCTGAGTAAGTCCCACAAAGCTAGCAAGTGTTTCCGCTAAGTGCAAAGAGTATGTGGCGTCATCCATGTTTCAGAACAACTGACAACAGGCCCTGGATTTCTGCCGCACGACTTTGCTCGAGATGGAGAAGCGGGGCGAGGCTTGACGTGTAAACACAAACTTTCTTGGGTTTTGGGATGCTTGTTCGTGTAGTTCATGTATATATAGTGACTGCAGCGAAAGAATCGGAGCCATTGGCGAAAGCGCACTGCCCAATACCTTCACTCGCCGTGATGCTGGCGCCGCCGTCGACCTGCTACAGAATTTGTGTCATTGCTATTTGTTCATTGTCATGTTCTTCGTTTTTCTGCTGCCATCACGATGAAATTTTGTTGCTGTTCACATTTACCATCCCCACTGTAGTTGCTACGACTACCGCTACTGGCATTGCTAGTGCTGATACTACAATTACGACGACCACCGCAACCAGCATCAGCACCAGCACCAGCAGCGGCAGCAGCCCCACCACCGCCGCCGCCACCACAGCCACCACCCCCACCGCCCCCACCACCACCAGCACCGCCGCCGGCACCAGCAGCAGCAGGCAGCACCACCCACCACCACTGCTGCTGTTGCTACTAACAAGCACGGCGGCAACTATTAGTGTTCAGTTCGTAATTACTAGATATAAAGCCAGGAGAACCTTACAGTGATGTGATTGTTGTGTCCACACCTGCAGCACAAAGGTACTTCCCAACAGTCTTTGGAAGGGCCGCTATCGACATCAGTCGGTATCAGGTGCTGGGAAGCAGTTCGTCAGTGTTTCCAGGTAGACAAACTGGAGGACGAGGCCCACAAATCAGAGCTCGTGAAGATCCTGGAGGAGATTAAGGCGCCGGGCTGTGATTCAGTTTGTTTCTTGGCCAAGTACTTCCGAGCACTTGAGATTTCACTTCCAGTACCGTTCACCCACCCTTAGATTCCGCAGCCGTCGTTGATGGGTAACTGCCAGCACTGCTGTGGCCCACGGATGCAACAGTTGACTGCTTTCGGTTTGTGCTTTGCCGTACGTGCACGTTGTTTTGCTAGTGGGCTGCACCCTGAGCAGAACCTATAGCCAACAAAGAGGGTGATGATGATGATGATGATGCACATGATGATCATGATGATGATGGTTCTGATGGAAATGATGTTTGTTGATCGTGATCGTGATAATAGTGATGACAAAGATAGAGTAGCCCAGGTGATATTGCAGGCTGGGATGCCAGTGTGGCGGTTCCATGACCTGACCGAGACAAATGATGGTGACGATGGTGAAGGTCAAGATAATAGTGACTGCGCAGGCAACACTTAACATGGAAGCCACACTGTTTCTTCCGCTGGTGCTCTGCAACCAGGCACGTCCCAGCGGCAAAACTCTGCTTCGAGGCTGGAAAGTGCGCGTTATGTCTTGCCTTCCTCTCTGCCTCTTCTCCCGCCCTTGTTACTCTCTCGCTCTCGCTCTCTCCCTCTCTCTCTCGCTCTCCCTCCCTCTCTCGTTTGTCATTCTGTCCCCACATGCGTTTTTGTGATCCTCTTCCCATGGATCGCTCGTCTTGCCTTGATGAAGTGAAAGTCTAGCCGCGAGTAATCAAGACGCTCAAGCAGAAGTGGTTCTAAGCAGTGCCCGTGTGAAAAAGTATTGAAAGCCACCCTAGTTGAAAGCACTGGCAGGTCTGGATTTCAACTGCCTGCACTTGCTCGTCCAGCCATGATCCCAGACGCGCCTTATATAGAGGGAGTGTTATATTTGTATTTATATATATATATATGCATAAATAGATATATGTATGTACACGCTACATATGTACATATCACTAAGGTGTGCCTTACGCAAAGGAGGCGAAATAGAGACTCCACAGCCCTACATCGAACTCTTAGTGTAGCCTTCGGATCTATCGGCCTGAACAGCAATGAGGACGTTGCTTGGGGGTAGACCATGGGCACTGCCTCACTCTGTAACAGTTGGATAAAATCTAGAATCTCGAATGTAATTATGTACATAGCCCTAAATCGAACCCTATAGTATAGACTCTTACAGGGTGCCATGTTCCAATCACTACCCTTTCATCGGCGGCGCACAGATGCACAGAGCTGAAGTCTTTGGCTACATCCACACCGGAAGAAGCTCTCAAGGGTGCTAGTGTGGGGAAGCCTGTGAAGCTCCCGATCTACTCAGCCCATTCTGAAAAGCGAGCACCCACCCGAAACTGCAAGCATGCACACCACCGGACTTTCTGTTCTAGGTCGTGCACAAATTCATCCAAATCCTTGGCGAACAATTTGTTGGTGACTTCCTGGCTTATCCAACAGTGCAACGCATCTTGTCTCTCCGAACCCTGACAATTCTGAAACCCCGTGTCCCTGAACCTCCTGAGCCATGGCTGCTGCCTTGCGCCTCTCGCGACTTCTGCGGCACCTGGCCACCCAAAGCGTTGCTGCACCAGCCGATCGACAGAGCTTTAGGATACGAATTGTCATTTTGGGGTTTTGGAACGTTTGGGCTTAGAAGGACCTGTGTTGGGATTTGTGGGTTTCGGGAGTCATTAGGGAGCTTGGGTTTGCGAGTTCGGAGCACAGGACGAAGATCCTTCGTAGTTGTCGTTGTTCAAGTCTGACAGCTACTGGCGTTTCGGTTGGCATCTACGGTTTAGGCGAAGCATCATCGGCAATTTGCTCATGAAGTTAGCTGTGCGGAAGGAAAGCCAGGCGACGAAGCCACAACGACAGGTCGACATCGGGGATGCAACTGGCGGGCACACATGTATGTAAGTGATTATGGCTCGTGACGACAATTTCTTGAATGTGACACGTCTTCTGCGCTTTTGTAGGTGGGCAACACAGAGGCAGTCAGAAAGGCTGGAGTGGGCGCGAGCAATGTAGTTTCCGAATGAAAAGGCAGCTCATGAGCGTCGCGGTGTGCAGACAAGGCCGAGACTTTCCGCGGCTGGGTGGTCAACGCCGCATCAGGGCTCATCTAGTATCCAAAATCATGATCCCCAAGGTGCACAGTTTAGGGCTTGCGGTTTGGGGTCCCATGCATTGGGGTCTATTGACCTGCGCTCTCCTAAGTCCAAGTAAGTCTTGTTTGAAACCCGTCGTGCTGATGACTGCCCGGGAACCAAGATGCCTCCGAAGAAGGTGGAGGATGTTCCGTTTGGGATCTCCCTAACCAGTGCGCCCTTCCGAGCAGATACCCGAAATGGTACACACTATGATAATTGCATATTCGGCCAATCTCGTAAATTACATATGTAAGGAGTAAGTCAGTGGCCTTCCATGCAGCATCGTTAGGGATGATAATTTCCTCAGATTTTCAGACCAAGGAGAAGGGGAGCTTGAAGCGCAGGGACATCGACCGCTTCGCAGCCTGCTCCCAGCTACCGCAACAGGCTTCGCTGGGGTTTAGGGATTAGGGTTTAAGCGGTTTCAGGTGTAGGGTTCCAGGGTTCGGGGGGAAATTGGGGTTTGCAGCGCTGTCCATATCAGATTTTGAAGCCTGGCCAGTCCTCAATTTGCAGGATCCGGCAGCTGATGTCGTCGTGAACGTCCATTTCAGCGACCTGAACTACAAGGACACTTCTGTACACATGCGAACCTTTCGTGTTCAGCCTGTGTCTCTTGACTGGTGTAGGCGGAAGACATACACAGTAACCAGAAGGGCCGTCGGAAGCGAAACAAGATTTCGTCGCTTGAAGTCGCCGTCTGTCTACCACCATTTGTTTGTCGTTGCCAGAGTTGATGGAGGGCTTATTCACCTATGCCGATGTCCAGCAGTGATGTTGAAAGCCTGTACAAACTACAGTATACTGTAAGGGCTTGAACTTCAGAGGATGAGGGCTTCTGGGAAATGTCGCCGGAGGAACTTAAGACCGTGCAAAATCCACAAAGGAATTGGGATATGCGAGCCCCAGTCATGGTGGGATGTGGGTGACAACTCTCAGGATGCGATGATTCTGCAGGGTCAGCATGGCGTCGTTCGGAAATTCCCGTGTCTTGGTGTTACATTGTTACATCAAAGGCCTGCACCCCAATGTACAGGTTTACAGAGGCTGCCGCGGCTACAGAACTGATGTCTGACCCCATGCTGGAAGCCTTCCAAAACCCAAAACCCAAAGGGTCCAAGTAGCAACAGAGTAGCTGAGTAGCTACTCAGTACTAGTAGGTATTTGGACCCCAAAGTATATACCATGCTATTACTGGTGCCCTGTGGGGAAAGCTCGGATGGAGCCGGTTGGAGCTTGACAATCTGGAGCGGCCTCAGCGGCTCAAGTTTGGGATCTAATTATTACAGGGTAATCTAGCGGGGTTCTATTCCGCGGACCCCCTAAACCCTCAACCCGAGTTACAGGGTAACCTAGCGGGGTTCTATTCCACGGACCCCCTAAACCCTAAACCCTATTACCCTGGAGGGAAAAAATTACCGTCAGGGTAATCCAGGGGGTTTCTATGCCAAGGATCGTTCCTGGCATCGACTTAGCCGGTGTGGTGGTTGAGAGCCACTCGTCGCTCTGGAAGCCAGGAGACGAGGCTACATGTGCCGTGATTTCTATGAGCTCCGAAACCGGAACTCCGTTTGTGACCGTATTGAGCTCCAGAATAAAGGGGCCTTATTAATTACCTATATATATAATATATACTATTTTGGAGTTCCAAGTCATGTCCCAAATCCCTATGCTAATTGTTAGGGCCCCTATATTACTCGGATGGCCCAGGCCCCCTATTAAATGGCTGCGTGCAGGTCGTGCTGACAGGGAACAAGATTGGCCAGCACTTTGATGGAGGTTATGCAGAGTTCTGCCGGGTGCAGGCGGGACGCAGCGATTTCGACACTTCAAAGCACAACCTAAAATCCTGGATCCCAAGTCTTCTTCTGACTAGCAACAAGGCATGTTACTGCAAACGTATCGCCGTTACTGGGTTCTAGGCGCGTGGCTCGGCTCTTAGATGGCAGCAGGATCTTCGAAAGGTTGTTGCTTAATCAGCCATGGGCTTCAAGCCGCTTCTCCGGAGCCTAGTGAGTGACGAGAATGTGAGAGCCATATAAGAGCAGCAAGAAGAGAAGCGTTAGATAGCGCGGAGCAGGGTAGCGCCCCCGGAAGTCTAGCCTTGCGCGAGGCTGAGTGGTTGGTTGCAAAGCCGAAAGTGTTCACCCTCGAGGAGTCAGCAAAGGCTGAAGGGGGCTGGCAAGGGTTTTGGGGGTGATTGGGTCCGGAGTCTAGGATTTTGGGCATAGATGTTAGGGAGCAGTGCTGGGAAGGCGACGAATCTGCTACAAATCCCTGCAAGGAGTGCATGATGATCGGCACAGCTGGCTTTACAGCTATGCAGATGGTCATGGAGCTGGAGGACCGACCGGCCAAGATCAGTGTGGGCCGTCCACCTGAATGTTTCCCATGGGCTCAGGGCAGAACCATTCAAAAGGGGACAGCTGGTCACAATGAAACCAGGTTGAAAGTTCGAGCATATAGATTCAAACAATTCCTCAACCCCCAAGCCGCCGTGGCACCAAGACTCGGCAAACTGCAGTTCTTGAGCCCGCCACCAGTGGCTTGGAATTCCACCAGTTCTCCTTAACTTCCAAACTTCCCTGAACAACCGGAACCGTCGGAACCCCACTCCCTTGCACGGCATTGTCCGCAGGAAGCCGGCAGGTTGGGACAGATTCCGGGGCCGGTCCTCGTGCCTCGGATGCACGCAGACCGCCACGCCGTGCACAAAACCAGAAACATCAAATGACAAACGCATCTCCCCATGCCGCTGTGCATAAATCTTCATATTTGTGTAGTTTAGTTTATATAACTGTTTGTGCATACATACCGACATGTTGATTTGTGTGTGTGTGTGCATGCGTGTGCGTGTGTGTGTGTGTGTGTGTGTTTGTTTGTTTATGTCTTGTATATCTATCTGTCTATATTTCTTTCTATATGCATATGTATATGTACATATGTGTGTGTGTGCGAGCGCCTTTGTAAACTTCTTGATGTCATTGTTAGAATATTATGTTTGTTTCATTGTTGTTGGCTGTTTCTCGCTCTCTCTCTCTCCCTCTCTCTCCCCCCTCTCTCTCTCTCTCTCTCTCTCTCTCTCTCTCTCTCTCTCTCTCTCTCTCTCTCTCTCTCTCTCTCTCTCTCTCTCTCTCTCTCTCTCTCTCTCTCTCTCTCTCTCTCTCTCTCTCTCTCTCTCTCTCTCTCTCTACTTCCAAATCGTGCGCCCTCCAAGAGCGCATGGCTATGTCGTGAAGGCTCCACAGGCCTTCGTAAGGACCAAGTGTCCGCACAGACCCATAGATCCTTTCAGAGTTACCTTAGTTGCTCCGTTATTGCAGCCAGGTGTTGGGAGCAGCTGGGGGTGCTGGCAGCGCCGCCGTGGCAATCCTTGCACAGCTCGGCCACCATGTGCCCGGCATCGTTTCAGCATGCAGACCAGCTACAAGCACCCGCAATGGGCACGTAAGCCGATTCCTCGAGCAGATACATCAGTCTTGAACTCTTGTCCTCTGGCAAACTCCTGGACAGCGACTGCTTCTCCTGCTCAGCCTGAGCTTGCCGTGTGATGCCGTGTAAAGTGGAATGGTCTCTGCTCTGTTGTTTTTCTTGTCCACTCGTGTGCTACTCTCGCTTGTTTTGTTGCTTGCGTGCTAAAGTTTCGTGGCTGAGAACTCAGCTAATCGAGCATTCGAGCAGGTTCTGGAGTCATAGTAGTTAGTAGTTTAGCTTGCCCTTCGAGCCCCACACCCGGAAACCTTCATGCAGCTGCTAGCGGCTAGCTTGTCAGGTAGAATCGGCAGGAGCTTCGAAAACCATGCAATGAAAGGAAATGGTGGGACGATGTAAGAGAGGCACAGACTTCGATTGGCTTGTCCGTGGAATGAGAGACAAAGTTGCCGCCAGGTGGTGGCGTCTTCTGGCAGAGCCGACCAATTGGCAGACTACCTGAAGGGGCCGTCTGGCGAGACGTTGATGGTTGCGAGCATCGGCTCTACCTTTCCAATGCTTGAGGTTTCAGGCTGCATTTGTACGGCTTGTCTTGGAGGATCGAGATCTGGACCCCGAATCCTAAAGCATCACCGTCCTAGTTCACGATGCCCAGAGCCTTAATCCTGCGTCTCCCCATTATTGGTTCCATGAAGCTACGAAGGAAGACCTTCGACCGTCAGGTTTATCGAAGCACTCACATCCAAAACCTGAAGCCCCAAGCCGTCCGGTAAGGTCGTGTAAACGTCGGCTTTTGCCATCAAAATCAGCATAATCATAATCATAACAAAACATGCATGATTCGCAATAGAAACAATGATGTAAGGACTAATACAAATTAGATTATGTCTAAATGAACCTACTACTAATAGTGAAGCGCCGAAGCCTGCGGAGTCAGCTTCGAAGCTTGCCATGCAGGAGTTAGAAACAGAAACAGTCCCTGAACCACGAATGTATCTCGAAGCTACATAGGAACAAACTTCTTTCGTATATACGCACATAGATGCACACATGTGTATATAGCATACATACATGTATAATAAATATACGTTATGATAAGCTATTCAAAACTCCGTAACTTTATACGCGTCCTCCCCAAAAAGTAAAGCACACGCACGTCCTGCCCAAGTCTCTGCAAGTAGCGGTGTAAGATGGTGTAATAAGCGATTGAGCACTCCCCGAAGAAGCTGCCTGCAAGTACTATGAGCTGTTGAGCACTCCCCAGAAGTCAGCTGGGTTCTTGTCCAGGGGTTTGAATTAAGTCACAATGAAGAAACCATACTATGTACCACTATAGACCCCTCTTATGGGACATGAAAATTAAATCCTTTAACACTAAACCCCAACCTCCAAATTCCTTAGCAGGGTAACAAGAACCCCTATTGAACATTAAAGGAACCCCTAAGTTATAAATTATAGTACCTCAAATTCAAAGAACCCAATCAGGTTGGGTGCCAAGGAGGTGATCGGCCGACTGGAGCCCACTGGGCTCAAAAAGCCGTTGCAGGCGCCAGCTCTCCTGCTTTGGTGGGTTTTTGCAAGTTGAGATGGTTTTGGGAGAGAGAGAGAGAGAGAGAGAGAGAGAGAGAGAGAGAGAGAGAGAGAGAGAGAGAGAGAGAGAGAGAGAGAGAGAGAGAGAGAGAGGGACAGAGAGAGAGAGAGAGAGAGGGCTTATAGGGTTTTTTTCTAAGGGTTTTGGTGGTTTAACGTGATTTTGGGACTTGAGGTCTCCGGACGTCCAGGTTTGGATTTAGGCTTGGGGTTTTTGGGCGGTTTAGGTCTAAGGGGTGGGGGGAGCGGAAGGCATAGAATCACTCCCGAGTATTAATGAAATGTAGGGCGTTGCATGAACAGCGTCTGTTGAGCAGAAGAACGTAGAAGACGGGAGTTGCAGGCGTAACAAAAATTGTTGCCAAAAGATACAGCTTTGGATGCACACGTATATGTAAATGGATCCGCACTGCAAGGGCACTTAGAAGTCTTTCTTGCTTGCTCTGTGGCTGCTCTCGCTCTGTCTCTCTTTCCCTCCCTCCCCCCTCCCTCCCTCGCCTTCCCTCCTTCCAACCCTCCCTTCCCCTCCTTCACGCCGTCTCTCCCTCTCGCTCTCCCTCTCACACTCTCTCTCTCTCTCTCTCTCTCCCTGTGGCCTCTCTGGCACTGCGTACTACACCAAAACATGCCAAATTGATATCCTGGGCCCTTTCAGCCTTTTCAGGAACAGCGCTGGGCGGCTGTGGTAGACTGCGCAGGGGGGCCAGCCCTCGGACTCCCGGCTCTGCTTGCTTCCATGCACTCGTACAGACAGGTATGAAGGCAAATGCAACCCTGAAACTAACAGCTACCATAAAGTCAGTGGACTGTATTTTTCTATATATATATATATATATATATATGTGTGTGTGTGTGTGTTTGTGTATACACGCATACTTATTTATCTAATTACCTATCTATCTGTCTCTAGCTAGCTAGCTAGCTAGCTATGTGTGTAGGTGTATACATGACGGGATTTGGCAGTGGAATTCGTAAGTGGGCTAAAGGTGGAAAGTGGTCAGAGATTGAAGTGACTTTGGGACGTTGTCAGGGTGAAGGGGAAGCCAAGCCAGCTTCTGCTGTGTTGTGTTTGCATGCACTCAAGCATGGCTTCGGGTGCAAAAGCCATCAAACATCGCGAGCCCCTCACCCAGGAACCGCCCTGGCGCAACTCAAATTCCAGGGCGCTGCCGCTTGCATCGGTGTGGCTGGCGGGAGCCTCCGTCGCAAGGTTCGCTTTGTAGGCCGTGTTTGTGGGGCCGCTAGCTTCTAGCATTGCACTGATTTGCTCCCGAGTTTTGGGTGGAGTTAAGCAGCTTAGAGGAAATCGGGAATAGTGCTGTTCGTTGTTTGTGGGGAGACTTAGGGTGGCCAACTCGGGTGCACCCTAGTGCCAACTGCAACCCAGCCTACCAAGACTCCGGCTTTCAACGCCGCTCATGTAAAATCACGAAATTGGAACATTGACAGGCTATGGGCTATGCTACCTTTTCCCCTTGCTCTAGAGTAAGGGATACCAAAGATCCAACCTTCTGGCCCAGAACTTCTGGCTTCTCTAAACCTGTCAAACCTTTAAAGCTGCAAGCCCTAGACCCGAAAACCCTTTCAGCTCATTGCCCTCAGGAGAGTAGGGCGCCTTAATACCTGTAATGAGGACTTGATAAGTCTTATTTACGGAAGTACAGTCTCCTACACGCCCTCCCCCCCCAAATTTACCCCCTGCCCCCTGAGGCTCCTTATGGCTAAACCCTAAACCCCTACCCCCCTAAGGGTCCTTATGGCTAAACCCTACTAAACCCGTAACCCTGATTTAAAGACACGAGGGGTTAAAACAACAAAAAATTAAAAAAAAAAAAAAAAAGCGGATTCAGGAGCGGCCTAGACTCGACGATTTTCCCCTTCGTGCTGCGTGGGGTTCGACTGCTGGGCGTGGACTCGACGCTGCCTTGGAAGGTCTCTGGCCTTGGGGAGGACTCGGATGTGGGAGTTTCCCGAAAATTCGGGGGGTAGCTTCTTTGGCCGGAGTCCTTAGAATATGGATCTTGCTATTTAGGGTAGTTATTGTCTTAGGGCCCCAATATATTTTCAGAAACCCCCATATGAAAGAAAGGGCAAAGAAAGGCAGGTTCGAGTGTCCTGGGTTGCATGATGTATGAGCTAGGGGTGCGGGGTTTACTTGGAGACTCACCGGTTCCTGGCGTGTTGAAGCAAGATGAGCACAGTATGTGAGATTCGATCTTAAGCCTTTGCTCCCTTTCTGGGAGGTATGAGGGGCGATTTCAATTCAAAAACCTTCTTGGGTCTAGCCGAGGGGAAGCAGAACAAGGTCTCACGCATTCCCGAAAGCAACAACGAGCCGAAAAGGAATGAATTCCCTTTGTGTGTGTTGATGAATGAGGCTAGTTGGGGGTTACAGTTTTCCATGTCGAGGAATAAGTTTCGTTTATGGTGCTTGTCCGTTCCATGCCCTCCGGACCCCGATCCCCGGCACTGTGACCCCCTCCGGCACACCGGAGGACCCGGCAGAATGGCAACGCAACAGAGATCGGCGCTTGGAGATTTGGCGCCGCATGGCCACGGACCTGCCTGTTCAAGCTCTGCGCCACATGCATGAAGCCACGATCCCACTGGAAGAGCTGCCTGCTTGGGGCGACAAGCTCTTGAGTGGTCAGGTGAGGGGCCGCGTGGTTGTGCGTGTAGCTGCCTGAAACCTCGACGTAGTCTCGACTTGAGTCGCCACCAGTTTTCCAGCGCAAAGACGTCAGATGCGAAGCGAAAGCGTCCGCAACAGAGCCCTTCTTGTGTCTTTGCTAATTATGGACAATAGCAATCGGCATGCTGAGGTGAGGGCCCTCTTTGTGTGAACAGTATCCAGTATGCGTCTAACAAACTCCCACAACAACGTCCCCTGTGTGCTTCTCTCTATGCTTGTCGAAACCACGTCAAAATTTACTGCGCCTGGAAATGCCCCCCTCTTGTGAAATACCCACCGCTGAGGTATGCCAACGGCAAGAGCTCCTTCCACTGGCCGGTGAAAGTTCGACAAGCCTTGGGGTCAGAGCCCCAGACAGGCCAAGAGTCCAGAGCGAAAGAAGACATGCACGTGCACACAAATACACACACATACTGTCACATACTACATGTCTTTAACCTGCATTTGTGTACGCATGTGTGCATGTATAGTGTACATGTTTATATATATATATATATATATACACATACACACATACACACACACACACACCCGAATTGATGCATGTGAACACGTCTCTGTGTGCGTGTCTATATGTATTATATACATATAATACATATATAGAGACATATGTAGAAAGAGAGAGAGAGTGTGTGTGTGACAGACATACACAAGGTCAGTCACATTTGAGCATGCTCGTACACATATGTGCATGTATTGGTTACAAGGGTAGAAATGTAGTCATATTCAGATTCAAAGTAACACTACCAGTAAAAATAATCTAGAAGTAGCAGCAGCAACAACAAGAAGAATAACAACAACAACAACAACAACAACAACAACAACAACAACAACAACAACAACAACAACAACAACAACAACAACAACAACGACAACAACGACAACGACAACAACAACAACAGCAACAACAACAACAACAGCAACAACAACAACAACAATAACCACAACCACAACCACAACCACAGCCACAGCCACAGCCACAGCCACAGCCACAGCCACAACAACAACGGTATCAGTACTACTGAAACCAAGACAATCAGAACCAGATGTATGCATGCATGTGTGGAGAGTGCTAAAAATGCATGCGTGTATAACGTTTGTGTACTCGGGCAAACCGAAGAAAGCGGCATGGGCAGTAGCTGCAGACCCTAATTCCTTTGAGTTCCAGAGCTTAAATTAATGTCCTGCCTGGCGGAAGTTTTGGTCGAGGGTTCCCGAGGCACCAAGTACAACTAACGACCTCTCAGCCCAGCGTAGAACCGGTTTCTATGTTATAATATATCCTAAGCTGGCCAGGCATGCTCGAAGGTCCTCGTTCCCTTTTGATGCAGCCTTGTTTCCCTCAATTTACTACGGCCGAAAACGCTTCTAAACTCCAAGACGCGGCAACTTGCCCGGCCTATCGTGGTGTTGTGCCGACTCAGGGACCTGCTGTGCTTGCTGTGGCCTGTGATGCAGAAGCCGAAACAGCCTATGAGGCTTTCATGATCTTTCATACTATTTTCGGGGTTTCTGATTATTCCCACCCCTACTATTTTCAGAATTTGAAATTATTCCGATCCACATTTTGCTCTCAGTGCATGCTGTTTCCTTGATTCAGGAATCGTCATGTCCGGCTCCCAGCTTCTCGTGACCTACAGTACCTTTGGTTAGTAGGGAATGGAGGAATTGCGTACAATTATAACTACTATTGCTACCAATCTTCCATTCCCTACTAACCAAATTTAAAGGTAAGGTGAAGGTTGACCAGAGCGAAGGATGGGGCTTCAGGGTTCGGATCCAGTCAGTGTAGCATCTTAGAAACCCATGTAAGCCTCATTGTAAGCGCTTGCAAACCAGATTATGCGAAACTTTTATTCGCATCAACCATGTATACGTATATACGAATGCACCCCATTATCAACATCAACAACCACTCCCCTCGCTGCCAGCTTCGGAGAAGCATTGCGGGATTGCAGTCGATGGGTTTCTTTATGTCAACTTTATGTCAGGAGTAGTACTGAGGCAGGACAACCCGTAGGGCCAAAATCATGCAGGTTATTGAGGCCAGTACACTATCGGCATTAACGGCCTGCACCCGCGTGTTTGCCCATCGTCCAGCGAAGACCTGTTGCAGCCTGTGAACAGCATCCGAGCTGCGGCGTTGTTTTCCTTCAGTGTTTCAGGGCTCTGGTTCCTCTCCGATGAAAAAAATCTGGACAATGCGTATGGAAACTTTTTGGCGTTGTTGACAAGGCGAAGTTGTACATCGAGGAAACAGAGTCGAAGCCATGCCGGCAACATGACCACCTTTCGGTTCTTTTGGGTACGCTTCCGGAATATCTCACCACGTCGATAATGTGCCATCATTACAGCTGCTGCTTCTTCTCCATGCCGCATCAGATACGTGCACAACACTGGCGTGAAAGCAGGCGCCCCCAATGCCTTTAAACTAGCATCAGCTTGATCGCCATCAAGTCCTCATCACGTTCGTAATGCCCCTGTGTGTGCCATTTGAGGCTCAAAGCTACACCGCCGAGGTCGAGCAGAGTCTTGCCTGTATTGTAGTGTTGTTTTTGTTCCTCTGGCGCAGGCTTCATTGATGTATAGGGTTCAGGAGGTTTCAGGGGTTCAGAGGTTTATATCAGGTTTAGGGTTTAGGGGAATTTATTCAAAGGGGTCAGGGTTTATGTAGGTTTTAAGATTTTTATGCCACGACGCCTGCAGGCTCATAGACAGTTGTTTTGCATGTTTTGCAAGATGGCCATAGAATTGAGGTGAGCGGACGTGATCAGGTACGTATGTAGTTCGAGAAGTACGTTAGTTCATGTTGCTTCAGACAGGCACCGAAAAGAACATTCCGATTTTGCTTTAGGGGAGCTTGATCGAGATCGGCGAGCCCACAAACCATTTGCTCCAATCACAGAAACATTCGATTAGTGATGATCAGTATGTAGATGTCGGTTTCGGGTTTACACCCCTCCGTCGAAAGCCGCAGACATTTGGAAGTCCCGGGTCTTAATTAAGTGGCTGTCTTGCAATGTCGACTTGCACTTGGGCCTAGGCCCCAAGTAACAACGCGAGGAAGAAACATAATCACGAGGTTTACGACTTTACCCAGGAATCGTCCTGCAGACGGGCTAAATCGTAGGGTCCTTGCTACCAGCGGCCGGAACAAAGCTTCTTCACGCTCGCGTTCAATCTCATGCCGAGGCTTGAAGACCCGAAAGATCCCGAAAGTATATAAGCACACTGTTCCGAATCCTAACACATGCGTCCTATAGTATATAGACCCCAAATTTCCAACGCCTGCACGATCGCAGCCAAGGAAGTTTGAGCTTCATCGTCCGATCCATCCTTTCCAACTTGCTTGGCGCGTTTGTTGCGGCCTTGTCGTGGGAGTTGCGAGGGAACCCAAAATGCAAGAGATAAGAAGCACATTGTGCATTCGTGGGTGTGTACGTGTATATGTATACTGTATATATATATATACATATATATACATATATATATATATATATATGTATGTATGTATATATATATATACATGTATATGTATATTCACATATGGATGTATTGTGTTGTGTGCACATACACTTGGAGAGACAGATGTTATTAGGAACTAGTTGTTTGTGCATGTGATCGTGCACAGCCGCTGGCCCATAGCCAGTTCTGAACATGTGATAAAGTTCACACACCATCGTAGAACACAAGCTTGTCAGCGGCTACCTGAAATAGCATTGGGAGTAGAACAGCTGGCGCTAGTAGATTCTGTAACGGATGTCATCGTCGTCGTCGTAGTAGTTGTACCGTGGTCAGCGTAGTATCACATGCCGACCATGTCAACAACGACTATGCTGATACTTGTTTCGGAACACTAAGATCGAGAGCACGAGAGGATAACATAGCCAACGGGCAAGGGTTATGTGGAAACCTGTGCTTGCCAAGGTCTCGACCGAAGTGCTGGCATGAGCACTTTCGGCACAGGCGTCGGCTCATGGGCCCATGCGTTCTTCCTGTGTACTAGCGACTGAAAGATGCTTTAGGGAAGTGAGGCGGGCATGAGGGCATGCGCACTGCAGCCCAGCCATGCCCAGCCCCTCCACAATAGAAGGGGTGCAGGATTGCGAGACCTTGACGCACTTCGAAGTACACTCTGTCTTGCGTGTTGGAGACTCCCACGGCTTGGTGTTATCGTAGTCGTCAGGTCAAGTCATGCAAGAACAGACGATCACCCTGGTTTGAAAGCAGGGCCACACTGGGTTGGCAAGAAGCGGCCTCGTTCAAAAATTCGGAGAAGCGCTGTAGACTGTAGGATTCCCTTTGCTTGCAAGCGCCAAGCCTTGAATAACCCCAACAAGCCAAACATGTGCAAACCTGAGCTGCTGCACGACTCCGCCACTTGGGCTCCTCAGCAGCTTTCCTGTCCATAGCTTGTTCCATCAGCGCGCCTTCCTTGCGGTCCGGGATGGGCTCATTTCTGTCCACGCCGGGCGGAGAAGGCAGGTGGCCATACCAAGCCTAAGTCTTGATCCCGACAACATGAAGCTGTATATTTCAGAATACACACTCTTTGTGCTAAATCTTCATCCAGGATACCTGAATTACGTTTATCTTACTGGCAGAATGACAGTTTCATGCCGGCTGACGACCACGCAGAAATCCGTGCAGGGAGCATCCGGCCGAAGGTTTGAAGAAACGAAAGCAACCATGGACTTCTAAACATCCACACACACACACACACACATATATATATATATTTATTTATTTATATACACGTATATACAGATCCTGCATATACACGTATAAAAATTTATATACATACACACATATATATATATATACACACACGTTCTTATGCTGTGATTGCGGCTTAAAGATGCAGATAATATCGCAGTAGCGACCCTACAGGTTGATTAACACAAACGTGGTCGGCTTGTCACCGTCTATATGTAGCCAGACACGCATTGCTAGGGTCGCAAGGCTCCAATATAGAGCTTCACAGTTCTGCCGTGCCTGCCTTGGCTGTTTAGACAAAGAAGCTCCGATGGAAGACATGCAGGCCTGCTTCACAATTGTCGCCCAACTCTCAACGCCCTTTGAGATGACGCCGTGGGCGTGCAGCATGCGGAGCCGCTGGACACGGCAGCTAGCCTCGCAGCGGCCGACGCCCGTTTCGCAGCTGTGACCGCCCCAGCTCGCAAACTTGAGGCATGTGTGTTGCAACAGCATGGCTGAATTGCCGAAACGTTGTGTTGATTGGGGCCCACTTCACCAACAAGTGAAAAGCGAGTAGATGGAAGCGTCTCACAGGGTTTCCCTTCTTTAGCAAGTCCTGGTGACAAAGGCTCTGCCCGATAATTAACTTATAAAGCTCAAAGATAGGGTGTACATCCGTCGTTTCCAATCAGAACAGTTTCTCGTTTGAGGCCTTGCAGCGGCCGCTTCCGCCACAACGGGCCGCGTAATCGCAACAGGATAGTATACAGGGTTTGCAGGAATGCATCATTTTCAGAATCGTACGCAAAAAGTTGCATCTGTTATGGTCGGCATCAGGGCTTTTTGCGCGAAATCGATTGTGGCAGGGGACATAGCAGTAGTAGTGGCAGTACTTACAGTAGCAGCAGTAGCAGTAGGCAGGTTGGTGTTTGGTATGGGTATACAGCTGGTCTCCCTGATGGTGATTGTTGTGTTGTTGTCTGGTGGTGCTGCGGCTGCTGCGACGAAGATGGTTGCCCCCCAAAACGTGATCCAATCATCCCGCAACGGATGTTTGAAGACCTTCACAAACCCTTCTATGACGCCCTAAGTATCCAAACCTTGCCAGTCGCACATCCCCCCCTCCCCCTCTCAAACTGTAAGGCACCCACCCAAGTAAACGTTACTGTAGACCCTGAACCCATATACAACCCTAACCGTAAACCCAAAACACTCCCACAAGCCCTACGAGGCCTTCCAGCGACGGCGAACCACCAGCGCCTTGCCTGTCCGTACGCTGCCCACGGCCTGGTCGCCGAGATCGCCCTTAGAGACGAACTTCAAGGCGGGGGGGGTCTTAGCAGTTAATCACAAGGTTCGGCATGTACAGGCTGTATAGGGCTAGGATTTGAGGTTCGGAGCGGTGCAAGATTTTGCGTTTGGTTTTCGTATTTCAAAATCAAACGATCTGAGGTTTGAAGTATCGCTTCCGGTCTCCGGGAGGGAGGGAGGGTTTCAGCGTCTGGCTGAGTTCCGAGTTGCGAGAACATAAGCCCCTAACTCCGTCAACCTCCGAACCCTAAACAAAAACCCTAGTCCCGCAAGCATGAAAGACCTTTAAAGCCGTCTTACCTGGCTGTGCCGAGTCGTGAGAGCTGAAATGGCTATAGAGTCTACACACTGTGTCGAACTACTAAATCCAAGCTTCCGAATACCCTGACAGGACGACGACGTGCTTGAGACTGCTCAGCCTTTGCAAGATGCCCAAGAACCGGACCCGGAGTCTTCTCAGAAAATCTGCTTTTGGGGCTCAAGCTACATATAGGCATGGAGCGCTTTCGGGCTTGAAGGATGTATGGCTTTGTGCTTTAAGGTTTAGGTTTTGGGATTGAGCCCAGGAAAAGCGCACGCTGCATTATAGATGCCGGATGTCTGATTGTTGACAGCAGGATGGAACATTATGTTACATCCGAGAATTTGGCAGGGTCCGCAACTCGCAGATGTCTGTTTGTTCTTCTATACATTCCTACATCGGCACACACAGAACTACATGCTGACTCATGCATGCATGCTTTGCATGCAGACACATACACCAAACCACATGAGCATGTGCATACATCAATACATAAAGCATGCATGCGTTACGTGCACTTGCATTACATGACTTAACTTTACGTTGCCTTACTTGCCTTTACCTTACCTCACCCTAGCACACGTCAGCACAGAGCGTTTCATCATGTTGCATTACGTAACATCATGTTGCATCATGACCATAAGAATATACTATAGTATTTTTCTGGTATCTATAGATAGAGTTGTATATCAACTGGTTGCATCGCATTGCGTACACTTGCAAAATAACACCCCCCATGACCTTACACCATATACGTTTGATTTGCTTTACTTGGCTTCAGTTCGCTTGCATCTTTGCGCGTTTCGTTACTATTCCCGGCATTGGCTCTGGCGGCCATGCGAAGCCCAAAGCTCTGGGAGTCGAAACCTCGGGAAGACCCGAGGACATCTCCGAAGATGGGCCCGTCTCAATCGAGTCCCGTGTGGAATACTCCGCGCTCCCGAAGGCCCTTTCTAGCTGAGTCTGGTAGGTTTAGGTATGTTTAGGGTTGATACAGGGTCAGGAGAAGTTAAAGCGTGGGGCACTCGAAGCCTATGTACATGCTAGGACTTAAGAGGTGTCTGCAGACAAACATGCTGCGAGAGAGACTGCATAGAGACGCCGCCTCTGAGCATAAGACGATCGATCCTGAACGGTATGATGAGCGAAAGCGCCGCGATTCCGGGTCAAGGGCTCCTTGCACTCAGGGCATCTAAGGGTTTCGGAATTCCCTTGTTTGGTGCTGAAGCCTTGTCAGCTGACAGCATTCATCAAAAGCTTTCAATCACGGCTGCTCGCTTCGGTTTTCCGGTATGCCTCAAGACTCTCAGTGACTGAGTGTCGGTTTTCGATGGATCCGAATCTTTGGAATCCCACAGCTGAGGCGTAGCAATAGTAATTACAGTAGTCCCCATAAAGTTGGAAACCGGATTAAGGCCAAATAGTGCCGGGATTCCCTATACATTACTCTTCAGGATTGAGGCTATTGGGTTTCCAACTTTTTGTCTTCTACTGTAATCATTTCAATCCCGCGAAGCGTGAAGACCGGAGAAGAGTCGCTTAAACCCATGGTTCTCAGATTAAAACACACATAAACCTAAACCATCAACCCCCGGACCATTGCATATCGTTGTAGCTCGTTGCCTTGTCGATGCCAGGGCGCATCGCAAGCCATCTTCGGTCTCGCCACTATGCTGCGAAGAGATATCAATGTGAGGTACTGTCATGTGTGATCTTATTAGGTATGCATGCTTGCAAATACTGGTGGCCATGCAGTTTTGGTGTCACTTTGGGAAGACACGTAGTCAAAGCTGTTGTTCATGTGGCCCAAGGGAAGCAGGGTTTGGGTTGCAGGTCTTTTGGATTTACTTAGGTGGCTTGAGGCGTCCATCCATAGGGGTTGCGGTGTTGGCACTTGTAGGTTTCTCAAAGTGATAGCAGCAGCCTCACTATAAGTGTTAGGATCTGCGATGTTCCTGGAAGGTGTGAGACTCTAGAGGCTTCAGCTGTACAGTGATAGGCTTCCGTCGAAAATTCTGGTTCCTTTGAAGTTACCTATGCGTTGCTTCGTAAGCTTGTATTTTTGATCGTCCCCTCGCATGTCCTGGGGAAGATGAACGCGGATTGCAGTCAGGAAAGATCAACATCAAGCCTAGCTGTTCGAACTCCTAACACCCTCCAGCTAGACAAATCTCAAAAAAACAGACAACTCAGCGAGTCATCCCTACTGTAGCCCCTTCAGATTTCTTTCAGCACAGAACAAGGTTTTTTTGACATACTAGCCGTTTCAAGTTTTAGCAACACAGAAACTGCTCTCGTAGCACCCTTTGGAATGGCAGTCCTTGGAAGCTTCCTCGCCCTAGCGGTCACCGAGGTGACGCTGAGAGCTGCCGCGCAGGTCGCCTCAAGCATCTCGGCTCTTCCAAAGTATCTGGTATAATAGTAATAGTAATAATAGAGTAGTCGTAGTAGTGCGACAGTAATAATTACGACAGTAACGGTATAAGTAACAATACTAGTAACTTAGTATATTGAGGCTACTGCTGTCACTTTGAGAACCCCGGAAGTGCTACCACTGTAAGCCCTCTCTTTTGTAGTTAATCAAGTACTTTCTGTGACTAGAACCATGCAGCATGGCATGGATCTTCGCAGATGATCGTGGGCCAAGAAGTAAACTCGTGAAGGATGTCTTTGTTCGCGGCTTCAGCCGGTGTCTACGATCCCCTTGTGTTGGCTGCTTGAGCTGCTTACCCCTCCCGGCTTTCAGTGCAAGGCTGCTGCAGCTACATTGTCCAACACGGTGCTCAGCTACCCTGAATCTTACCTATAGTCTCCATTGGACTCCATTGTAGTTCCTTTTCTTGGGTTAAGTTAACCCAGTTATATATTTAGGATCCGAAAAGGTAACCCCAAACAGGAACTCCAATGCAGGCTAAAGGTACACCCTGAGATCGAATCTGGGCCCCAAAGCCTCGCAGAGCGCACGCCCCGCAGCTCCAGGCGAGCGGCGGCACATGGACTTAGTCTGTGTGCTGGACATATCTGGCTCGATGGGCGACCAGAACAAGAACCCAGGAGGAAGTTAAGGGGATTGGTATCAAAGCAAAGTAGCGGTAGGAGCAGGGGCTACAAGAGACTTCACGGCAACAGTAGTATCATGAGTAGAATGTGTTAGTCAACGAGTGTGGTCGAGCCAGAATCTCATGTTTAACAGTATCAGGTAGTCTGAAACTATGGCAAAGATGCTTTGGCAGAGGGCGCCTTCCAATGTAGCGACGGTGTGCCTGTGGTAGATGTGCAACAACATGTCCCTGCGAGCAGCATGTGCGCCCAGCTTACGCTAGAGAAAGTTCGTCGCCACTCTCAACAGCCAAACAAAGCGCCCCTGAATCGGATGCCTTCACATTCGAGTTTGAAAGCTTCTAAATAGACCATCCATCCCTGCCACCTGAATGAGCTTGAATCGCTGTCCGGCATGCATGGCTGCTGGCTTAAGCTTTGGTGAAATGCATGTGCCCACCGCGCTCGAGCTCTGAGCCCTTGCAGAAACGACTTAAGGATCGGCGACCTCAAGTCAGCCATGCGCTTCATCATCGACGAGCTGCAGCCGACGGACCGTCTCAGCCACATGACTGGATGCCGACCAAGTATAGTTTTGCTAGAGTGAGGGTGATCTTACTTCGTAGTGGTGGTGGTGGCTGTAGTAGTAGCAGGAGGAGTAGTCGTTGTTGTCGTCGTAGCAGCCGCAGTCGCAGTGTCGCAGCAGCATCAGCATTCCGAGCAGGTTTTGGTCGTCGTCGTAGTAGCTATAGCAGTAGTAGCAGTCGTAGTCGTAGTCGTAGTCGTAGTCGTAGTAGTAGTAGTAGTGGTAGTAGTAGTAGTAGTAGTAGTAGTAGCAGTAGCAGTAGCAGTAGCAGTAGCAGTAGGAGTAGTAGTAGTAGTAGTAGTAATAATAGTAGTAGTAATAGTAGTAGTAGTAGTAGTCGTCGTCGTAGTAGTAGTAGTAGCAGTAGTAGTAGTAGTAGTAACAGTAATAGTGGTAGTAGTAGTAGTAGTAGCAGTAGCAGTAGCAGTAGCAGTAGCAGTAGCAGCAGTGGTTGTATTTAGGGGTAGAGGTAGGAGGAGCGGGAGTTGCAAAACGGTGGTGATTTACAAACAGTGTTCGCAAGTCCACATTACGCTAGAACCGAGAGGCTATCGACGTCTGAGGTATCGTGACCTTCGAAAACTTTGGACATCGGTGCCTCCGCTTGCGCCGGATGGACAGCCAGGGTCGTGACGAGGTGAGGAGAGCATGAACTCGATGTGTGCCGAGCAACTCTCAATGAGTCTCTAGATCGAGCGTGAAACAGAGGCATATCGAATGGCAGAGATATGCAGAGCGAGAGATAGAGTGATAGAGTGAACACAAGAAATGACGCAAATATTTGCCTCCTCCCGTGCACACCCCCAAAGCAGGCGACGGTGCAGACGATGCGATTACAGGCCCTTTGTGCCCGCTGCAGTTTATGGTCGCAGTTCAGGTTTTCCTACCTACCTAATTATCGGGTTTCAGGTTAGGTTTCTTCGTTTATTGTTTTTCGGACCTTGGTTCGGCAGTTGAGTCTTGGCGCTGAGATGCTTGGATTGAGCTATTATAAAACATTTATGTTCGACCTTTGCCAACCTCCTGCTGGGTACTGGTCCATGATAAACCATGTGCCTTTGGATTTGCTTGAAACCAACCACGCCGGAAACACTGCAGTGGCGCAAACCTAGCACTAGCTGTAGAGATTATAAGCATCACCGAAAGCTATGGGAACCCAAACCTGTACTTCAGACCGACAGGCTGCACCAAAATCGGAACCGCACAGATCATACGTCATGCGAGCCCCGGGAAGGCTTAAGCCCAGTCACTAGTAGAGTGTGCTACGCGGTGCGGTTTGGAAGCACGATTTAGACAGGTCACCGGGCTTCTGGAGAAGTCACCGAAATCCCAAAAAAAATGAATCCTAAACCCCAAAGCACCTTGCCGAGAGTGCGCGCCGAAACCCCCAGAGCCCGAATTCTAACCCCGCCCTTGCCACAGCCCTGTAAAGCCCTAGATGTTACGAGAGTCCAAACTCTAACCCCCTAAACCCTCAACCGAACCATTTGCCTCGCCTGGATTGTCCGAGTGTGAGCGCCGAAACCAGTCCAAACCCGCAGGCCCTCAAAAGCAGTAGTCAGCAGGCTGGTGGCGGAACGAACATCGCGGAGGGCCTGGATCTGGGCCTGGCGGTGCTGGAGCTCTGCTTTGCAAAAAATGTACATACATATACATACATATATATATATATATACATATTTTTAGGTGAGGGGTTCTTCATGGGCTCAGAGCTTGGGCATTTCGGGTCTTGTGGTTTATGGCTTCATGACGAGTGCAGGGTATGGGGGCTTTTGTGATTCGTGTTTTGGGTTCTGAGGTCTGGGGTGGAGGCTCTTTGAGGCCGAGATCTAGCCGCCCCCTTTAATGCCCAACGCGAACTCTTTCTTACCCGAATTCCCCAAAGCCAGGACACGCATTATGTTTTGCACCGAGGTTGGCAAGTTGGGGATTCAGAAAAACCGGGCGGCGCCGCAAACTAACCCTCACCAGAGCCAAGCACATGTTGAACAGCTTCTCGTCATTTCAGGAGCAGCGGCGGCAACGTAACCAGGCAGCTCGACTCGGATTGGTCCGGACTCTTCGGCAGCTTCATTCAACACAGCTTGCATGAGCAGCTGGCGCTGTGACGCAGCATACTCGTATTGCCGCTGGGGAGGCTCACGGTTTCGTTTTGTTCGTGCTCCGTGCACCAACATGCGGGGTGCTGAACCATCGTGCATTCACCCCCTGTCCCGGAGAACTTACACGCGTCCGATCGGACTGCACTTCTCTGAGATACTTCAGGACTAGCTGAGTAGCTAGCTTTGTGGCGCAGCTCGCCGGCTGGTCGAAAGCCCGAACTTGCGAGGTGTCTGCGATCCTTCTCTTGACAGACGGGCAAGATTCGTCCTTCCGCGTGGGCCTTGACTTCGATTTTTGTTGTATTCCCCTGCAAGACGATGCATGACCAGCACATACTCCGAGATGATTACACTGTTCACGTCTATCTGTGTATACACGCGTGATCACACGTTTGAACTGACACTCAGCCCCATCAAGTATATCCAACGATTACAAAGCCGGCAGATAAATACGAACTCGCGAATGTTGGCGGGCTTGAGCGTGATAAGCTTACGATGTTCATTGTAGCGCTTCGGATCCAAGAATTCGCTCAGTCTTGGAACGTGCTGCAGGCATATTGTGTGCATCTTCGAAGCGGCTTATCCGGCTTACCCAAAGGCCCCAAAGTAGTTCCTTTTTGGGGCTCATATACAGAATCCTTTAAAGTAGTCCCAAAAAGGAACTACTTTGGGGCCTCTGGGTAATGTGCACCTAATCCTTGAACTTGTCGGCCTCAGACTTCCGAACACCAGGCTGCGCTGTCCCCTCGATGGTGCAGCGTGCCAGCAAGGCCGGTGCGGGCCTTTACGCCTTCGGCTTTGGCCAGGACCATCCGCATCTGAAATTTTCTGGGCTTGAGGGTGAACGGTCCATGAAACGGTTTCTGGGACATTGGAGGAGGGGCGACAGTGTGTGGTGTGTGCGAAACTTGATATGTAGATTTGTACGCAGGCCTTGCATTCCGACCCCGGGCCTTGAACCCAACCTTGTCCTTGGTAAACATCAACTCCTGTTGTTAACTTGCTTAACTGGCCGTTTCAGCCTATAAACGGAAATTTGGTTTTCGAGAAGTGTTTTTCACTTGGTGGGATGGGTAAGCGTCGGATTTGGGGGCCACGCGACATCCAAAACACTTCTTCCCTTTTTCCGTGTGCCAGCGGTGGTGAAGTGGTAATATGGCAGTATGGCGGTACTAATAGTAGTAATAGTAGTAATAGTAGTAGGAGTCGGCTGGTGAATTTTGCGTTTTTTTTTCGGCGGGCGTGCGGCGCGTGTGTGTGTGTGTGGGTGTGTGTGTGTGTGTTTTCGTGGCGTAAGTTGGTGGCGGTGTTTCCACAATGTCGAAAGTTAATTCTTTCCCCCCATGACTCACATGTGTATATGTATGTATATATATATATATATATGGGTCTGTCTTTGTTGGGGGGGTTGAATTTGTAGTCTTGGGGGAGTGTTGTCCTTGCGCGAAACACACCCCGAAACATACCCCGAAACATACCCTGAAACATGCCCCGAAACATACCGCCTGAAACATACCCCCGCGTTATTCAAATCGTTTGGATGAAGTTAGCAGCGGGCGAAGGTCTAGAGTAGCTCAACCCAGGTCAGGAAAGGTTTCCCGTAACATACCTGTAACATACCTGAAACATACCCGAAACATACTTGGATTTGCTCCAAATGGCCCGTTGGCCTTTTCCGCTTCGAAGCGATACTAACCGCCTGACAAGTCGGGACCTTCCAGACCTGCAGCCCACAACGATGCCTGTACCAGTACTGCAGCTATTGTCACTACTACTTCTACTACTTCTACTACCACCTGTTCGCATTTTGTTTTGGTTGGAAAAATTGTTTTTTTTTTTTTGACTGATTTTTTTTGGTCGAACTTTTTGTTTTTTTGGTCCGAAATTTTTTTTGGTCGGATGATTGATTTTTTAGTCCGAAAAATCTTTTTTGGTCGGATTTTTGATTTTTTAGTCCGAAAAATATTTTTTGGTCGGATTTTTGATTTTTTTGGTCCGAAATTTATTTTTGGTATGATTTTCTTCTTTTTTGGTCCGATAATTTTTTTTTGGTCTGATTTTCGATTTTTTGGTCCGAAAATTTTTTTGGGTCGGATTTCCTTTGTTTTGGTCCGAAAAATCTTTTTTGGTCGGATTTCCTTTTTTTTGGTCCGAAAAAAATTTGTTGGTCGGATTTTCGATTTTTTGGTCCGAAAATTTTTTTGTGGTCGGATTTTCGATTTTTTGGTCCGAAAAATTTTTTTTGGTCGGATTTTCGATTTTTTGGTCCCAAAAATCTTTTTTGGTCGGATTTTTGTTTTTTTGGTCGCCTTTCTGTTTTTGGCGCCGAAAAACACTTCTTGAGGATGGATTTTACCTTGAAAAAACACTTCTTTTGTATGAAAAAAAGGTTGAAAACACTTCTCAAATTATTTTTCGGCGTGAAAAAACAAAATCCGACCAAAAAAGATTTTTTCCGACCAAAAAAATTTTTTCGTACCAAAAAAAAGAAAATCCGACCCAAAAAAAATTTTCGGACCAAAAAAAGAAAATCCGACCAAAAAAAATTTTTCGGACCAAAAAATCGAAAATCCGACCACAAAAAAAAATTTTCGGACCAAAAAATCGAAAATCCGACCAACAAATTTTTTTCAGACCAAAAAAAAGGAAATCCGACCAAAAACGATTTTTCGGACCAAAACAAAGGAAATCCGACCCAAAAAAATTTTCGGACCAAAAAATCGAAAATCAGACCAAAAAAAAATTATCGGACCAAAAAGAAGAAAATCATACCAAAAATAAATTTCGGACCAAAAAAAATGAAATCCGACCAAAAAAGATTTTTCGGACCAAAAAAAAATCCGACCAAAAATTATTTTTCGGACCAAAAAAAATCAGACCAAACAATATTTTTCTGATCAAAAAAAGGAAATCCGACCGAAATATGATTTTTCGGACCAAAAACAGAAAATCAGACCAACAAAGATTTTTTCGGACCAAAGAAGCAAAAATCCGACCAAAAAAAAATTTTCGTACCAAAAAACAAAAATCCGACCAAAATAAATTTTTCGGACCAAAAAAAATAAAATCCGACCAACAATTTTTCGGACCAAAAACAAAAATCCGACCAAAAAAAATCGTACCAAAAAACAAAAATCAGACCACAAAAGATTTTTCGGACCAAAAAAAAATCTGACCAACAAATATTTTTCGGACCGAAAAAAAAGAAGATCCGACCAAAAAAGATCTTCCGTCAAAAGAAATAAAATCCTACCAAAAAAGGTTTTTCTTACCAAAATGACTAATATCCGACCAAAATTAATTTTCCGACACTCCCCAATCAGGCCCTTGATCACGCTGGGGGTCGGGGTCGAGTCGGGGCATTGTGAGCCTCTAAACTCCGAGTGCTGCTGTGCTTAAAAGATGAGCGTTGACGAGTGGAAGTCTGAAGAGTTTCGTTTGTTTCAGTTGCTCCACCCATGCTTAATTTGAAATTCTTTTGGTAGGCCCCAAAGATTCAAGCATCCAAAGCGCCCCCCCAACCCCCAAACACAAATGTGACATATGAACCTTGTAATCCTGCCCCCCTTGCTTTCTGAGCCCTCATCACTGGCCCGTCACACACAAGATTTAAGAAGTGTTTTCCCTGTTTGCGGCAACGTGCAAAACACTTCTTGGTTTTTAACCCTGCAACAGAGCTCGAAAACACTTCCTGAACCCAAACCGCCAACACACAAGCAAGTTAACAACTCCTGTCTATGAACTAACTATTGAGGCTAGAGCAAAGGTCCTAGCAATGCGATAGCCAAGGGTACATGCTGCTCGACTGTTTGTGACTGTTGTTCATGCCACATGCCCGATGTGTTTGGTAGTCAGACATTGCCCAGGTAGAGTGAGAGAGCTGCAGATGGAAGTGCAACAGCGGCGGGAGGAGGGAGAGGTACCAGATCTTCTTGGGCAGGGAGCTCAAGAGGTCAATGACATAGGAACCCTCCAAGGACTGCCACCCCTGGCAGCGCCCCTGGATGCCTTTGACCACTTTGACCCGGAGCAGCTGGACGTTCAAGTGATCGAGCCCGTCGATAGTCTCTATGGGTGCTTCGGAGGTCGCTGCTTGGTGTTGTACAATGTGCTCTCTGAGGAAGAATGCCAGGTCCTTATCAGCTCCATGGCCACGGATGAAATGATGGAGGCTGTTGCCTACCAGCAAGACTATCGCAAGAATGACCGGGTCATCTTCGCATCCGAGGAACTTGCCCTCCTCTTGTGGAAGCGTGTGCAACCCACTGCAAGTCATCTGGTAATCCACATCGATGGAGATGGCCATGAATGCTCGCGACAGCGCCTTCTTTCTGACACAACTCAAGGTGGAGATGATGGAGATAGGCTCTGCCCCCGAGCCTTGCAGGCCCCTGTCGGTTGCCATGGGCTTTGGGAGCCCATTGGTTTGAATGAGCGCCTCAGGTTGTGCCGCTACAGGCCTGGTGGCTTCTTCCGACCGCATTGCGATGGGATCTACATGCGCAGCCAGGAGGAGATGTCACTTTTCACATGCATGTTCTACCTGGATTCGAGTATGGAGGGTGGGGCCACAAAGTTCCTCAAGCAGGATGCAGTCCTCGCTGGCAAGAGAAGTCAAGAAGGTGACATCTTAGCATCAGTGCAACCAAAAAGAGGCATGTGCCTGCTCTTTTTCCAGCCAGGTTTAATGCATGAAGGTGAGGACGTGCATGGCGGTGTCAAGCACATCCTCAGGACCGAGGTGATGTTCCGCCGGAAGCCTGGAACAGGTGCTCAACTCACTGGGAGGCAAGAGGAAGCTCTCCGGATTGTCCGGGAGGCTGAGGCTGCAGAACTGGCGGGATCTCTTACCTTGGCCTGCGACTTGTACAGACGAGCTTTCAAAATGGATCCGTCATTGGAGCGGCACTTTTAATCTAGATTCCGACAGGAGCCTTCATGAGGCTTGCAGGCATGTGAAGTTGGCATGTGCGTGTGTGACAAGGCTGTTGAGCACAGCTGGCACAGCTTCCAAGACCATGCCACGAAGTCTCCGGGAAGGGCATGTTCCTATGTTGCTGCTAGGCATCCTGCGTGTACAGTTTCAACTGCGCTGTAGAGCAAAAGTCTTTGGCAGGAGCTCTTACAAGGGTCCTATGACAGACGACGAAAATACGACTGGCATAACCAGAGGGCACGTCCAATAACAGTGCCTTGCAGTCCAGGCTCGCGCCCTGCAAGAATACTTCTACTGCTGCTTGCGTGGGAACGAGGGGCTGGCGGGGGCGGAGCTGGGTGGGTGGGTGGGTGGAACACGCCGACAGTCGTCTCACTGTGCCTCTACCAACAGTGCACATTGCACAACACCGACATGCACATTGCACAACATCGACAGTCGTCTCACTGTGCCTCTACACACCCGCCTCTGACTACACGCCCGCCTCTGACAAACTCGTCCGAAGCCTCTCTAGGGCTCTTCCAGGGCGCTTGTTGGATCATGCACGCGCAAAGGGGTGGCTTAGGGCTTAGGGGTTGCATCGGGTCTGCTGAATGAAAGCCTGGCTCGTCAAATATGGCTTGCGAAAACCAACCTGCTCTGGCAGGACCACGATGCAGATTTGCTCAGAGGCGTCCTATGCCATTGGTTGTTACTGTGACTCTGTCTGCGTGCGCATGTGTATGTGTATGTGTGTGTGTGTTCTCACACACACATGTGTGTGTGCGCGCCTGTACACATCATGCGGCAGCCATTGCAGCAAGGGTATCCCGTCGTGTGCTTACCGGCACAGGCTCATGTTCAGTTTCGCCTCCGTGCAAGTTGCCTTCACACTCCGTGCAGTTGAGTTGGCATAGAAAAGCCTGTCGCCGATTGACATCCTCCTGCCATCGCTTCTGCACGAGGCGTCTCAGAGCAAGCGAAAACTCCCTACACCTTCATAGAAGACACGGCCACTGTCAAGGCAACTTGGCAGCCGCGGTTGGAGATAAGGAGGAAGCTGCCCCAAATTAACTTGTGCCCAAAAATGGCAGCCAGCCGCCAAATTTTGTTGGGTTGGCATGCCTGACCTTTCTGGCAATTCGATATAGACCACCAACATCGACCCTCAGAGCAAGAGGGCTTCCCTGCCGAAGCTCCCACAACCTACCTAAACCCTAAACCCTAAACCCACACTTTGAAACAAAAAAAAAAACCCTAAACCCTAAATCCTAAACCCTAAACCCTAAAGCCCGAACCACTCAGGAGGCATTTGCTGGCGTCGTTGGCGGCCTTTCGAGCGTCGTCGCGCAGAACTTGCGGCTAAAGCTGGCCCCTCGCCATCGAAGTATCGCATGGACGAAAGGAAATCCGGAAATACTGAACCCCAGGTAGACGGAGATTATATAATGAAAACGAGACGGACATAAGATGCAGAGACAGATGGTACAAACTTAGTCCGAAGATTGATGGTGCTGGGATGACAGAAAAGGCAAAGGCAGAACTGCCCCGGTCAGCAACATTGCGGGGCAGTCGACGTTTCTAAGAAGCATTTCTCGAAGCCTCCATGTTCCACAGGTCAATGGTACGTCTATACCACTGGGGTTGGAGCGAGGGGAGTTCTGCAGCGGCTAGATTTTTCCAGAACTCATCTTCGTGAGACCTCTGCAATGCTGAACCGATGACTGGGTAGTATACTACACTATATGATGCTATGCAAAACTATATTATACGATACTGCACTATATTCATGTTATGGTAGTTTTGGAGAGGCAAACGATTTGTCTCTACACACAGCCTTCCCGATCCTCGGCGAATGTTCAGGACTGCTCCGCTCTTCTCGTGGATGTGAACACGCCTTTCGAAGTGGAGAAGTCAGGTGACACAAAGGCAGGCTACAAGAGACACATTGCATTGATGCCTCTGTAGCGTCATCGGCTTACGTCCAGAGCTCTTAGCCATTGGAACCATCCAGCAGGCAAGATGCTGCTCTCTCGGAGATCCCGACAAGACGATCCCGAGAAGCCGTAACAGGATGTCCAAAACTTACTGGAATTCTCGGTTTAGTACGCTTCCGGTTTGCGTGCACGTTCATCACACGATTTGTTGAGCACATTCTGGCACCTTGCCATGCATGCCTCTGCACGACGCATCTTTCGAACCCTTGGACGACCACTCCTTGTTGGCTACTCGTTCCTAGCTTACTGGCTTACAGTTAATCGGCTGTGATTCGAATCTGCCGACAGGCGACGGTTTCGATCCCTGACATTTTCGCCGGTGAGCGGAGGGATGTGCTCTTAGAGCTGTCCATCCCGGCAGATTTGGCAGGCAGGCTGCCGGGGTCACGAAGAGGACTAATATAGGGGCCTTAATGATTAGAATAGGGTTTTGGGGCCCAGTATACTACAACTATAATAAGAAACCCCAAGCATAGTGTATATATGTATATAATATATATATATATATATATATATATATATATATATATATATATGTATAGGTTATTGTTAAGGCCCTACAGTACAGGATCGTTGAAGAAGCGGCCCACTTGAGCTTCCAGACCACGACATGCTTTGCGGAACAGACAGTTTGATTGCCTTCATTCTGAGACGGTCCGAAGCTCGTGTCATGAAGCCGAACACTATGGCCACATGAGGACTCCGGCAATGAAAACATTCGGAATTCGGGCACAGTAGTCTCTACTTTCCTTGTGCTTCCCCGTGTTAAGTTCACGCCTGATGTCGCTGCTGTGGCAGGATTTAGGGTAACTTCCTTATTCGAAGCTTTCCCAAGTCATGCCGGCGCACAGCGTGTTTGTTGTTGGGTCAAGGACCCACGCACCGATTTACTAGTAGCAGGTGCTGGGATTGGACCGGAATGGTACATGGCAACTTCGGGCCAACAAGTAATGCTGATATATGCTGCCGTACTGCGACTACTACGACGACTACTACCACTACTACGACAGCGACGACGACGACCACCAGCACCGCGACCACCAAGACGACGACCACGACGACCAGCACTATCCCTCCCGTTAGGTTGCTAATACAAGCCAGTCTCCGGCTTTCGGCTTTCGCTGCTTGAACAAAGCGAAGAGGCCTTAACAAGTCCTGAGTCCTCAGCTGTCGCAAGAATCTCGACAAAACACTGCAGAACTTCCAGCAGGGGACGATACTGGCAAGCTCAAGCTGTTGGAGGCTCCGGGAGGGATTTGGATCTCAGGATTTTCGTTTTCGGGCCCCGGTGTGAGAGAGTAGGTCGGCAGAGCAGGACCCACTGTAGCGGGGGCACCAAGAAGGATGCATACAGCGAGGCCCTAAGAAGACCTTGTCTTGAGCCCACAGTCGATGCAGACTCTAGGCCCATCGAGTTGTATTTGGGAGTTTCCGAAAATGGGGGGGGGGGGGGTTCCTTATTTTGGGGTCCTTATAATAAGGATCCTAGTATTCACGGTATTATTTCAGGGTCCCCGATTTTCGGAAACTCCCATTTGACGCCCAGCCCGAAGTCCGACCTGCTCTGTAGTCTTTCAAAGAGATAGTATAGGGACTTAAATAATTACAAATACTATTTTGGGGGTTCCTTATTATAACTACAGTATAATATACCCCAAGCCCTATTCTACTTATTAAGGCCCCTCTATCAGGCAAGAAGCAGTCAGTCAATTAGCCCGACCGTCTGTCACCGAATATCGCACAAGCACATCGCTGCATACGGCCACACCCTGTATGGAGCAAGCATTTATATTTCAGATATACTTTCTATACGGGTGTGTTTCTACAAATCTACTCAGATATGGGATGGGGAGTTACAAGCGTTTGGGTTTCCTCGCGGGTTCGTCTGGTGGTCTTGTACAAGAAGAGCTTATGCACATGACGGTCCCGCTGTATGCATCATCATTCGCACCAGGCCGATTGGTTGTGCTGATGATGTTTTAAGAGTAGTGGCGCCACGTTATCATAACCATTAACATGACAACAATCAGCCTGACAGCAGCCATAATCATAAGAATAGAGAATGATAGCAGTAGCTCTCCTCCCTGAGTCGGTAGATGTGAGAGGCTTCCGTGCGCTACCTGAACCTCCAACCCCCGGGCAGTGGCTTCGGCTCGGTTCTCGCATCCTGGCCTTCGTGTTAGGAGGTGAGGCTTGGGTTTAGGGATTTGGGGTATGGTCCTCGGTTCTGTGCTCAGTGGGGTGCTGGCATTCATCAAGTCCAGGTGTAAAAAGGGTATGCTTGAGGCTTTGTGGTAGAGCTCCATCCCATCTGCCACAAGCAGGCACCCCAACTTCGAATGTAGAGTTGTCTTGCTTGCGGATGCGTGCGTTAGGCATCGCATGCTTCGGGAAGGGGCAATTTCAACCTGAAGCTCCAAGCACAGTGCTATGTCCTTCGTAGCAGCGCTGCCCTTGTCCATGTGCTCAAATAGCCACCCTAAACCTTAACTGTGAAAGCAGGAGGCGCCTTTCGGAGGGTCTCCGAGTGTCGTGTCTCTGAGTGCCTCAGGTGCAAAGTCCTCCTGAGACAATGCATCTTGCCAGCACTTGCTTGCTGCCCAAGGTATCCTCGATGTCTTTACAGTGCCGCCCAAGCCCACAACGCTTAAACCGGTTCCGGCTCAATGATGAACAGCGTGAGCTGCTTAGTCTTCACAGATCTTCACCGCTGAAACCTTCCTTGAAGAAGCAATGCGCGTCAAGACATACGGATTGTATCGCAAGTGGGAGGCATGACTATGCTTGTTGGATAAGTTTGCAGAGGATGCCTAGTTCGCATTTCCTAGAATCGAACGCAGGCAGGGCTGCTGCTTTCTGGTTGATCGTACTGGGCATGTAGTCTGAATCCGGGCCACTTTGCATCCTGGCTCTGCAAGATCGGCAAAGATCGTCCGGCTTAACGTCAGCGGTCCTTTCAGAAGGCCTCGTGCAGACAGAAAACGAGACCTTTAAAAAAGGCATGGCAGGTGTGCATTTCTGCCGCGCCACACTCTACCCTAAGCCCCCAAAGTAGTTCCTTTTTGGGGTTCATGTTTAGAATCCTATAAAGTAGTTCCCAAAAGGAACTCCTATGGGGTCTTAGGGTAGACTCTAGACCCAAGCTGCCACCACCAGAAAACCGAGATTTGTCTGAGGTTCGTTCAGCGGACGGAGGACTCATGATTCTGCTTGCGCGACGTTGTGACTTCGACATGGCATCTAGGCCTGTCTGCAAGTCCACCTCCGTATGTACATATATGATAAGATCGAACGATGGGTATACATGCATACATATATATATATATATATATATATGCGTATATATATATATATATATATACACACACACATAATGGCAGCTACACATGAACAGGTATGTTGCAACGTGTGCTCGTGATCCATGTAAGCACACATGCAGGAGCCGCAGCCAGAACAGGAACCAGATGCTGAGGTAGCAGATCAACGAGAACGTGCCATGGCCTCCAAGTCTGTCAGAGACGGATTCTTGTGTGTGTGTGTGTGTCTGTGTGTTTGCGTCTGCGTGTGCCTGTGTGTGTGTGTGTGTGTGTGCCACTGTCTCTGTGTGTGTGTGTGTGTGTGGGTGCCTGTTTGATTGTTTTATATTTGTTTGGCTTGTTCGTTTTATCAGCATACCTGTCCGTTTTTGTTAGTGTGGCTCAGCACATTTGGGATTTTCCTAGGAAAACTGCCAGGCATTTCCACAAAGAGAATCCCACTCCGAACATTTTGCGGCCAACTCGCTGAAAACCTTGTCAGCTTCGATCGCTGACTCATGTGCACGTGCTTCAGAGGCATGCTACGACTAGGGCGGTGAACATACAGTTGGATGACGATTCCGGTGGTGATGGGGGCTGCGACGGCTGGGTTCGTTAACTAGTAACTCCTTGCCAGTGTATGTGCATATGCATGCTTATTTGTTTTGCCACAGGTTTGTGCATATACTGGTATATCCACATGCGTAGTTTTAGCGAGAGCGCGAGATAGAGAGAAAGCGAGAGTGACAGACAAACAGTTCGAAAGCGCACGGTCGAGAGATTGACAGCTGCAACCTGCCAGTCCTCAACAAGCAGCTTCATCTAATTTAATCACCTGCAAAAAAAAGAGTCCAGGTGTTGAGGTGGCGAAGGCTTTGGCGACCGCTGCTACGACGCTTGGTCCGAGATCGAGTGCTGTTTGTTAAGCGCTCGGAGGGGCTGGCTGGGGTTTGAAAGCTTGACGGGTTAGGGATTTCATGAGAGAATATGAGAAGGACATGTGTCATTTGCCGCATCCTCTAGCAGGCAGATGTCCTCAAAACCTTATCGCAAACTCCACCGTGTAGATGCGGCCTGCTGATGCTCCATATCATGACTCCCAGCTACCAGTCGCTTCCTTGAAGCTTGCTTGCTACTTTACAATACGATCTGTACGAGCAGGAAGCCTTCCAAGGTGCCCGAAAATCCCGCGAAGCCCAACATAGGGGCTTAAATCTTTTCCAACACTATGTTGGGGGTTCTTGATTGATTCTAGTATAATTGGCCCCAAATCCCTATTCTAGTACTTAAGGCTCCTATATTAAACTGGCACGAACCCACGCAGGAAGAGCGACTCTGGACAGTTTGACGAAGCGCGCTCATTGCTAAAGCGGCAACGAGAGAAGGCCAACATCGCCAAGATCTGCCGGTCCTTGCGTGGTTTCGTTTTCGACCATGTCTTTGAAGGTTGGTGTCCCTATGAAAATTATAAGAGCACAAAGTAAGGGATTGGTTCACTAAATCCAGTGTGCAGTTGCAGCAATAGGCCACATGTGAACCCTTTAATCTTGCCCAGTTGTCAGGCACACAAAAGCATCGAATACTTGTGTAGTATGTCTCCTTGGGTCCACTACTCATGGCCTGCAGACGACATGCTTTTAAGTTGATGAAGGGGGCTCACAGGTACGAGATGAGGAATTTCGAGTCCGGACTTCCCAGGTCTAAACCCAAAGCCGAGAAAAGCGTTTAGCCTGGATCCTAAACCCAAGCACAACCTGTGTCACTAATCATCGAACAAGCCGCCAGCAGAACTGTGGAGCTCAACCCTGGGGGTCCTGGGATGTCATGTGACTCTGACCACTGAAACCAGCAAGAAGTCAAAATGAACCAACGTTGTACAATAAATTCATAAAGCTAGAAATGTACTTCTAGGTGTATATGCATGTGGATGTGCATGTGTGTATGTGTGTATATGTATGTATGTATGTATGTATGTATGTATGTATGTATAAACATGTATGTATGTATGCATGTATGTATACATAGCATGTGTGCGAAGAGATGTAATCGTGCCATGTGTTTCGACTTCGTTTTGCCTCCACCTCTGCCTGATCGCTGCGATGGGCCTGCATGCACTCACCCCACAAGGCAAGCAGGACTTCTCCTGCAGCTCCAAAGCGCAGTCCCCAAACCATAAAGCCCCAAGAAACACCACTCCTAAACCTGTCAAAACCCCGAAAGACTCAACCCTAACCCCCTACTTGGAGGCTCAGGGTAGAAAGAGAAGTGGGGTTATAAGTACCCTAATACCCGAACCCTAGACCCCTTATAACCCTACTTATACCTACCCCTGAACCAAGTAAACCTCCCAACCGGAGGTCTCCCGGCGAACCTCCCACATTACGCAAGCTCTGACCTTGGAGCTGGAGGCCGGCGTGATGACCATCTTTAACGGGTAGGGTTAGCATGATGAATTGGGAGTTTCCGAAAATTAGGGGTACCTTATTTGGGGTCCTTATAATCAGGATCCTATTCTTTAGGGCACTGTATGAGGGTCCCCTATTTTCGGAAACTCCCAATTCTAGAGTTTATGTAAGGTTGTTGAGGCTTTTGCATTCCATTGCATTCCTAGACGGTTGTTGAGGGTTTAGGGTTGAACCTTCTGACGGCTATCACGATGACAACACTGACAACAATCCAAGTTTGATTGTGTGTTGGAAGTAGGGTATCACAATGCACGGGGGCCTCCCTGCAGTTGAGGGCTGATAGAGCAGATACTTACATGCCTGCTAGTTCAGGAGGATTAACAGTCCTTCGGCGCCCACCTACCCCCAAAAACAAAAGAAAAAGCACAACGGAGCAGAAACCGAGGTGCATAGATAAGCCCAGTTCAGGATGCAGAACACCGGATGGAGTCACAGCTCTCTTGGCAGACCGGCCATGCAGAGGCCTTGCCATGCTTCTCGGGATTCAGGGTTTCAGATCTGCGATTTAGGGTTTAGGGTTCAGGGTTTTGAGCTGATTTAGGGTAAGCGGTGGCGGCTCAGCAGTAGTTGGGTTTAGGGCTGAGGATTTTTGCGGGTTGAATGAGTTCAGGTTTTGGTGCTCCGACTGTTTGTGTTGCAAGCATCACTATGTGCTTGTAGCATGCTTGAGAGCCTTTGTTCTTCGTATGATGTTTCCTATGTCACACGTCGCGAGGATGTTGATGTTGGAAGGTAACTTCAGGTGTCGTAATCTGAGGCTCTCTGCAGTTGAACAAACTGAAGCATGATGGAAGCCTGAATATTTCCTAGTATAATTCCAGTATGCCTTGTAGGGGTCCTAATTTCTACTCAATAGTGATGGGAAATTCCCACATGCAAACCCTATTCCAACACCCGTCTAGGAACTTGTATTATGAACATAGCTGTTGCTGGCACCTACTGCGCTCCTTTTGGTTGTTTTGTTTTGATGCCCTCGTTTTCTGTCCCTGCTACTGTTGGACTGTTAGCACAGGTCAAGACATCGACTGTCAAGTCATACGCTTGTAGGTAGGTAGGTTTGTACAGATACACACCTGCGCATACATGCGTTCGTGTAGGATTGCGTGCGCGCATGTGCACACATGTGCGCCCCTTTGGATGTGTGTGCCATGCCGGACCTCAGTGAGTTGTCAGGTCAGGAGCAGCCCCGGTCCCAAAAGCCACTGCAACCAAGAGTGCAACTGCGACACGTGCAACAATCGTTTCGGCCCAATCCCGACACTGCAGCCTGACCATGACACTTATATGGTCAATGTCACGTGGTCGCTACAGGCTAAGTTGCCCTACATAGCAGATCACTGCCCCGATGTAATCATAGTATAACAACCATCTATACCCTTAAGCCCCGGCACACCAAATCTGTTTGGGCCCCGGGACACTGGCACTGCGAGCACTTCTTGCATTCATTGTGGTGCCCAACGCAGGTCAGGGATGCACTTTCGTTTCTCGGCCAGCGGTTTCAGCCGGGCTTTGATCGGACTCAGCGACCGCTTTGGTTCAAGTTGATGAGGTTTCTTGTAGGCTGATTGCAGTTTTGCACACACGATCGTTAGGATGCCTATATGGTTTTTTTAGACTTGTTCTGTTGGATTTTATAGCGCTTGGGAGATCTTCGCGATTTTGCATCACGGTACATCAATGTGGGTCATTTCTGTCGGGATGTGCTATAGAAGGTATCTGGGGTTTCTCAACGTCTTGGAACCCAAAGGATTAGGCTTGGTGCTGGTCTCTCTTGAATTGCTTGGCAATGGCGGGGCCGGATGGAAGTAGGGAGCTTGTTGACAGAAGGTTTGGACACCACCATTCGGCATAGTTTCGAGGATAGGCTGGAGGGATCTTCAGTTCGGCATCCGGTGGCCCCGAGACCCTCGACCCATGGAAAGACGCATAAGGTTCATCAGGCTCGGATTTTGAGTTTCTGTTGGATTACGTTTACAAGGCAAAGTCCGAGTACAAATGAGGGCAACGGCTCGAGAATCCGATGCCTGAACTCCTGCAATTGTTCGGACATGAGGATGCATCGGATGCAGCGCTGCACGAATTCTTTGATGTCCTCATCTTCCCAAGCTCCCTGGCTCGACTTTGCTGTGAATCTTTAAGGGGTGGTTGGGACAACGATTTTCTTGGGGCGGTGCTACTGCTGTTGCTGGCCTGGAAGGCCTTTGCTGGTGATTGATGTTCATGGTGGTGATGATGATGGTGATCATCATGATGATGATATGTACGAATCTGACCGTGAACCAACACCAAGAGCGCCACCAGCTTCGCTGCCAGTACTTTCATCATCACCATCACCAATGTTGCCGCTGTTCCTGTACAAGGCACCCTTGTTCCTTGTCGTCGTCGTGGTCTTCGTGACATCGCAGCAGCATCACCCCTCGCATCCACTGAACTCAGGATGGCAGCACTAGATGCCCCGTGTTGTTATGCAGGGGCAGGGGAGCCACGTCGTGTAGACAAACTAGAAATTTGTGCAGCGCACAGGCAAGACATGCAATCCGTTGGCACTAACATTGGGCGACTAGGTCTGGGGATGATCCTGAGACAATTCCCGACATGTATCAGATGCCTGAAGACCGGAGAGCTCAAGCTTTCCGATCTCCAGCTTAGTAGAAAGCTTGTGCTGCTAGGTCTACAAGCGGTCCAAGACGATGTACGTGACCTCGGTGCAGGATGGTCATCGGAGCCGCACAACGTAAACTCTCGAAAGCCACCGTCTGGCATACCACACTCTGCCAAAAGCATCCACAGCCCGAGTTCTGAAACACCATGACAGTTTCCCCTACAGCGCGAATGTCACGAGCTCCCTTCCCTGCAACGCGAGATGTGCATCCCCGAAGTTTACGGTGCAGCTCAGCGCATGGGGCTTTAAAAAATCTCCTAATGGTTCTGTAACGGTGGTCAAGGTTCGCTGCATGAACTGGATCCTGCTTCGCGGGGTCGAAATAGTAGGACCCTGAAGCTCCCGAATCTTCTTCACATAGCCCAGCTTCCCCCAATGACAGGACGGACCCGAAAGCTTGCGTGCGTGCGTGTGTGCGTGTGTGTTTGTGTGTGCGATTGCTTTACGACACAGCCAGGCATTTTTTAGTTGAATATGCACGATATTCATCGAACACATGCGATCAAAGCCGTCATGCTGTTCTGTGACTTTTATCCTTGCTCGTTTCTCATCGTGGCAGAAATTACAAGTCAAACAATCAAAAAGCAAGACTTGACTCACTTCATTCATGCCGTGTGTGTTTACTAATATGTAGCATATATGCAAGCACAGTACATGGTTGTTTGAGCAGCTGAGTAGTGGAAGGCATTCGTACTGCGAGCAGGAAGCTTGGTCGCGGACGGCCTCTGCGTCGTCCACTGACCTGTAGCAGTGCTTTGAATGATTCTGAGCCTTTTAGGTTCAATGTGCTGGACTCTTGAGGGTCCGAGAATACTGGCCTTCTTGTTTCTATTGGTCGAAGATGCCTGTATGCCTGTATCTTGCTCTGGAAAACTTGGGGTGGGGGTCCCAAGCCCCCCAAGATCAGAACCACCAAACCGCCTGCACGACACGTCTGCAAGCAAGGGCCCCTGTCCCGATGGGCATCTATCCTGTTCCGAGAATCCTAGACTCCCTGGTGCTTCGTAGGGACTGGGGGAATGGATCCCTATAGTAGTCCCTGTTTCAACCCCAATACTAGTCCCCATAATCCATTCCCGCAGTCCCTGCTAAGCACCAGAGAGTAGATGCATGATGGGCGACAGCCCACCAAGAAGCCGGCCAGCTCTTGTGCAATGTTACAGACGCGGGCAGGTCCCATTTGAATAGCATGTGGTCATGCCCTCTTATCTGACCTGTGGCTTTGGAATGTAGGATGAGTAATTGTGGTTTACAGTTTTTTGGCAATATACCCTAAACTTTAAACTACATATACATATGATACTCTATATATATAAACAACTTAGAAAAGTCGGGGATTCGGGCCACGGACTGCATGGCTCAGTAACGGTGATGTAAAGTGAACCCACGTTTCCGCCCTGAAGAGGGGGCCGCCCCGTTTCTTATGGGAGTTTCCGACACTGTTGTCCTTTGTTATGGTCCCCTAATAAAGAATAGACAGATCGGTTAAGGTACCTTCTTTAAGGGCTTATTATTAAGGGACTAGGGTAAAGGGCCCTGTCTATTTCCCTAAAAAGGACAAGGCCGGTTTCCGAAGATTAGGGGTACCTTTAAGGGGTTTAGGGTTTAGGGATTTAAGGGGATCCTTGAAGGGTTCCTTACAGGGATCTGTAAGAGTTCTATAGAGGTTTAGGGTTGGGGGTTTGGAGTTTCCGCAAATTAGGGGTACCTTATTTTCGGGTCCTTATAATAAGGATCCGACTATTTGGGGTACTGTATCAAGGGAGCCCTGTTTTCGGAAATTCCCTTATGCCGACCTGAGTTGGCGGGTGACAGTGGACCGTGGTGTTGCACCAGGACCAAGCAAAAGAAGAGCTGATGTGCCGACTGCTGATTTTTGGCCACTTCCTGCTACACCCTAAACCCTAAACCCTAAACCCTATATAATTCAAGCAAAGCCCTAGCCGAAGTCTTCAGCCCTGAAGCCCTTGAAGCTCGAACATTCGGCCCTCAAGCCCTGAAGCTGACCCGCACAAAAACATCTGCACAGCCCTGAAGCTGAAACGTGAATGATCCTGCATACCGAGTTCGGACGCTTAGGCAGGGGAAAAGAGCTCGAACAACACAGAATTGAACCTGCATATCATATCTTGTGCATCCGGACAACTCTGTGGGGCCCTGGCCTACAAGGGCCGGAAGAAGTCCCAACCCTATTCCACAGGGTTACTTGTTACAAACACGAATAGAATTACCCAAGACCCTCTTCCATTACAACTACTTAGAAGCTAGGGTATTTTAGGCTCCTAAGTACCAGGCTGCTGCTTATTAGAAAGACCCGCAGGCACAGTGGCCCCTTGCTTCAAAAAGAGACCCTGCAGGGCCGGCTGAAC
This sequence comes from Symbiodinium sp. CCMP2592, assembly GCA_905221615.1. Lineage (NCBI taxonomy): Eukaryota > Dinophyceae > Suessiales > Symbiodiniaceae > Symbiodinium > Symbiodinium sp. CCMP2592. The sequence goes on from CAJNDT010000002.1 coordinate 587,754, forward strand.
TTCCGTAACGTAGTAGAAACCTTGGGTTCTTTATTGGGGTTCCTTATATGAATCCTACTATCTTGGGGTTTTAGAAACCCAGGGTTTCTTAGTCAGGTTCCTACATTACCCCCCCGAGCAGGCAACTTCCGGAATCCGGCGGGCCTGGTCGTGTCCTGCACGGCTCCCGGTCTGTTTTTGAAGCTTGAGATATACACATACAGATGTGTGTCTATATAGGTATATATGTACACGTAAACTTGTATGTTTGTATGTGTGTGTGTATATATATATATATATATTGTAGAAGTATATCGACAGTATAAACATGTTGTACAGGAATCAGCTGGGGACTTTGCCCGGAAAGATTAGGAACCTCAACTTGATCCGTTCGAAACCCTGCTTCCTGAAGCGTCGTAGTCTTTCATCATATAAGACTGGTCTACAACTCACTCTTACTTGGAGGTTCATGGGTAGTTATATGTGGGTTATAAGTAGGGTCACTGTACTTATATAACCCATATTAGGGGACTTATAACCCTACTTACAACTACCCCTGAACCTCCAAGTAAGATTCAGAATGTGCCATCACCAACCGAGACCTGTGCCCCCAGGCCCATCGAGGAAATCCTATGTCCGTTTGCAGAAGCACCAGGCCGGCGTTTTGCCAGGAGTCGTCAGAAAGATTCATAAAGCAGGTCGTGAACTGCAGAGGCGATTGCGGGCTGGATGTGGGAGTTTCCGAAAATTGGGGGGACCTTATTTGGGGGTCTTTATAATAAGGATCCTACTATTTAGGGTGTTATCTAGGTTCCCCTATTTTTGAAAACTCCCATGTGAAGTGTCATGAACTCCTAATTGTATCCCTAGGTTTGCGACAGGTGAGGCATGCTGAGCTTTCTGTTTTGCTTTTCAGCTTTAACGCGGGGCTTTCTGAAGGGTTTAAGCTGAAGAAGAGAGAGAAACAGCTTCTTGAGGTTGCACGCCAGGGATTGCCTTCAGGGTAATCGGACTCATTGCTGATTCTCATGTGCCGCTTTTGCCGATGTTGGCCTTCCTGAAGTCTGTATCGAAGAAATGTAGGTGGCTGGTCAGAATGACTAGTTGCAGCTGGCATCACACGCATCCAGACCCCGTAGCACATCACGTCCAACATGCTGGCTTTGCTTTATCTGGAAGTTTGGACCTGTGCTGAGGCCAAACAGGCCATCGAAATCGCCCGGAGCTCACTGGAGTTGTCGTGTGAGCTGCACCTGAGTTGACACGTTTGGCCCAAGAAGGTCATCCGCACTTAAGCTGAGACCTGAATCCGAAAACCTTCGCAGTTTTGGGGCTTCGGTCGCCTCGGCGATGGGGCTTTGATGACTGATGCAAGGGATGCTTACATGGGCTGAGAAATCGGGACCCGTAGCAGCGTAGCATGTGAGGCAGCAGCGCAGCGAAAGCTTCAGCAGGACGATCGGCATCGCTGAGACTGTCATGACTGTGGCTGGTCCTGTCTGGTTGCTACCAGAAGTCTTAAGTTGAGCGAAGGTGGTGGTGGTCGCATTCACCTGGCAGAGATTCGGGTGTCCCTGAACCGTACCAGTAGTTCGTGACCACCCCAAGCACGAGACGAGAATGTTCCGGTGCGGCCAGCCATGCCACCTTTACCTGCCGACCATGCAAAGACTTAGGGGCCGAGCATTTAGCGTTGTACTGTCGCTGTTGTTGCCATAGCATTCATACGGCAAGCTTAGGGTTTACAGTAGAAGCCCAAAAGTTGGAAACCCAATAGCCTCAATCCTTAAGAGTCTTAAGAGTCATCTAGAGGGAATCCCAGCACTATTTGGCCTTAATCTGGTTTCCAACTTTATGGGGTTTACTGTAGTGTTTAGGGTCATTGTTCGGTTTACCGCCGATGTGTGAATGGCCATGGTTCCGCGGCTAAGCCCGTAGCTGGGTAATACAGGAGCCTAAACCAGTACCAATACTATTTTTTGGAGGGGTTCCTTAGTATAATTCTAGTAGGATATACCCCCGAAACCCTATTCTAATAATTAAGGCTGCTTTGTTCCCTTCCTGGGTCCCAGCTTTGAGCCGTGTATCCACAGTGTTCTGCTTCTGTCAGCCAGGCAATGCCCTTCCCCAGTAAGTGCATAATTCCCTAGGGATCGAAGGACTCATACATTAAGTTTTTCGGGCCCGAAGACCATGCTTTATAAGGCTTTTGGGCTATTTTGATCCCTAGGGATTACCGCTTCTTAGTTAGATGACTAGTTTGCTATCAGAACCTATATGATATACAGCTTCCACTCTTGCTTACTATGGTGGTTCCGTTGTTCACTCATCGTGAATCTGGTAAGAGCATGTAGCAGGTACCGGTGGCATCAATCCACAGAACATGCATTTGCCTTTAGTTCCTGTCTCGTGCATATGCCACAAGGCTTGTCATGCTTGATGGTGGCCTAAACCCTCAACCCTAAACCCTAGCCATATGCCTCGCCTGGATTGTCCGAGTGTGAGCGCCGAAACCCAAGCTTACACGAGGCCTCAAAGTCGAAAGCATTGAAAATGGGAGTTTCCGAAAATTAGGGGTACCTTATTTTGGGGCCATTATCATAAGGATCCTACTATTTAGAGTACCATATGAGGATCCCCCATTTTCGGAAACTCCCAAATGGAACCAAGTTTGGGAGGAGCAGCAGCAGCGATTGGAGGACCTCCTTGCCACAGCGAGTGGCCGGACGCTCAGTGCTTTCCCAGGCGAGGAATGACAGGATCAGTAGCGAGAGGTGGAGCTATCGTAGCTTATTGATTTTGCTTTCGGCGACGGTTATAGCATGAACACTCTCAGGCTCGGGACTTGCGCTTCACATACAAGTCCACGCTTCCGCGCAGTCTATCCCAGCAGTTCTACTTCGCAAATAACCCGGACGATGCATATCCTCTTTGCACAACGGCGAACTTTCTTTCGCCGGCCAGTCCTGAATCTCGTCCCGTTCTTAGCATCAGTTCCACTCTCAGGTGCATTCTCTAGGAAGGTGCTCCCTACAGTCAGTCTCTCTAAACTTTGGAGTGGCTTCGTCCGGGTTCCGAAAGCCGAAATCATCCGAAATCTTTGCGGAAGGTGAGGAAGAGATCGCAGCCATCACCAAGAAGGCTAGGTTTTTCCGATAGCTAAGCAGTCTAATCTATTGACCTAAATGATTCCTAATATTACCTCAGCCATAATGGAAGTTCCTTAGAGTATAGTGGGCTCCAAAACCCTATAATTATTAAGGCCCCTATATTAATGAGTCTGGCAGTGCCAGTTTGGGCTTTTCAGTTCCTGAATGCGGGGGTGGCTTAGGGCATAAGCCACGAGCTTGGTTTTGGGATCGCTGCTAGCTGAATGTGGGTCGCAGGACTTACACACCCATCCGGCAGAAAGAGAGAGAGCGAGAACCCAACCCTACATCCCATGGTCTTCCCCAGTTAGTTGTACCGGTACCAGTACAGGTACTAGCACTATTTATTATTATTATTATTAGTAGTAGTAGTATAGTAGTAGTAGTAGTAGTAGTAGCAGTAGTAGTAGTAGCAGTAGTAGCAGTAGTAGCAGTAGTAGCAGTAGCAGTAGCAGTAGCAGTAGCTAGCAGTAGCAGTAGCAGTAGCAGTAGCAGTAGCAGTAGCAGCAGCAGTAGTAGGAGGAAGAGGAGGAGTAGAACAAGCCACACAGCAACGTCTCAAACCAGTATCACCGAATCGAACCAAAGTACATGTTTTCAATACCTGCTGGCAGCATGTCAGACAATAAATGCTTTAGTCGAATCTTGATACGTAATGTCACTACTCCCAACTAACCTCATTGTGCTGGGCCTATGGGGCTTATGGTCTGGGGTATCACGTCTGGCCGATTTGTTCAAGTACTCTGAGTTGCCCGCCTTCCCCTAAGCAGCGGACAGGTGGCGGCCGAGACGAAAGCTGCCCTAGCGGCAGGATCCTGAGATGAAAAGTGGCTTCCGGCACTCAAAACTCCTGGCTTGCAGCTGCATTGTGGATGGGATTCAGGGCTGCCAGGACTGCGCGGGCCCATGGCTTTCTGGATCTCCATGATGTCGGCAACTAGAGTTGTGTATTTTGCAATCCTTGACCGACACCCTGCAGCGATGTCATCTGGAAGCTTCACCTTGAGCAATGGACCCCAAGAGGTGAACAAGCCTGTGCAAATGGATCCCCAAAGCCTCGAAGCCGAAGCTTTAAATCTCCAAAGAAACACGGACTTGCCTTGGCCAGTGCTCCCAGGGTGACTTCTTTGTTGCAAAGAGTGGCCACCCCAAGAAGCCTTCATTGTGCACGCATTCTGCAATCGAGGCCCAAGAAGGGCAGCTTTGCAGTTACACTCGCCGGGCCCTCGGGTTGGAATCGCAGGAATGGGCTGATAACGATATTCGCCGAACCTACTCAGACCTCGCCAGCCTTGCCCGAGAGTGAGTGTCAAACAATCGCAGGCTTCGCAACTGCGAAGCATTCCACTTTTGAGGCGCAGAAACATCACCATAACTAGGCTATCCCAAGCGACATACAGTGAAGAGCGCTTCATTTAATTGCAATGAACAGCCAGGCATTCCATGGAAATCCGGCAGTGCCAAAAAATCCAAAAATCGACCCATCAATAGCCTGTCCGAGTCCTATAGACGCTGAACCCTTGGAGCTTCAAAGCTCTTGACGCCACATCCCTGGGAGTACACCGAAATCCTAGTTTTCCAAGCGGAGGCCACAGCTCCTTCTCGTCTTGTCCCAAACCAGAGATCAGCATCCAGTCCTCGACAGAAACCAGCTTTGTATAGATATCGTCTAGATTTCCAACTGAAAGACCCCAACACATGCTCATACCAGACCTCCGTCCGGAACGGTGCGAGTTCCCTGCCTAATTAGGCCTAAGCCCCTCTGCCGCTACCGAAATCAGCCGAAAGTGTAACTCCTCTAGGCCCTGGGTTTAGACTCCAAGCCTCAAACCTGTCAAACCTAAAGCCTGCAGTCGGACAAAGAGAGGCTTCCAGCAAGTCCTTTACGCCCGATATACATCAATGGACTTCGCATCTTAGACAATCCAGAGGCCCAAGCCCAACCGCAAGTGCCCGAGATTGAGCGCCGAATCCTTACGGTTGCACTATATCCTGAACGCTTGGTCCCAGTAAGCGCCGAAACCCGATACCTTCAACCCTCAATATAAGGGTCGGAATGATTCGTGGCGGTATTCCCCGTGTATAGTCCTATATACACTCCAATGTTTGTAGAAAATCGTAGAACGAAATCCTATTCTAATTTCGGCCCCTTATGCTACTACCAGGATTTACAAGGCGGCTTGAGCGCCTTGCCGTCTTCGCGGGCGCACAGGGTCGAGAGGAGATCTCCAGGGCGACCAACGTCGGTATTTAGCCACAAGGCTACCCATAGGCTCCAGACTCCGGAGTAGTTCATTTGGGAGTCCATATTTAGAACCCTATAATAACGTAATCCGGAGAAGGAACTACTATGCAGCCGATGGGTAGTTTTGTTTTCGGTTGAGGCGGTCTGGCATTTTGGTTGTTCACTATAAACTTGTTTCTTTTATATCTTGAAGCTTGATCGATTCCAGGACTCGTGTGTAAGACCTCAGTTGAAGCGAGGTCCTACTTTTATAGTTTGTGTGATGTTAGAAGCCTTATCCTCGCCTTCGCGTTAAGTGTCCAAGGCTTATAGACTTATACGATTTTACGTTTTGGGCTTCGGGGGCTTGCACGCTAGCTAGATCAGCACGGTTTAGGTTTCGGGCTCATGGTGTGTGCGGCTCAGCGTTGCAGCGCGTAGAGTCTCGGGCAGGGCTTCCAGGGATAATGGTAAAGTTGAAGTTGCAAGCCCTCAGCCCCTGAACCCCAGCCACACCTCCGCGAAACCTCTGTGATTGTGGTGGTATAGGAGAATTTCCCCAGCAAGAAAGACGAGCATTTCCAAGCACACTGCGCTAGATTCTGAGCCAAGTCTTGAAGGCTGTCCAACTGTCCAAGGTTGAACGCCTGTAACTGTAGAGTTTGTGCTTTCTGCCGACAAGTTCATTAAGTTAATACATATGTGTCTGTCCCTGGAGGTACATAACATGTCTTGTATAATAAGGGCTGCTTGCAGGGTAGATAAGTGAGCTGTTTGGTTATCTAGGGCTTCGTTCGGGCTAGTCGGCTTCCTCTTTTTCTGCGGCCTGCTAGGTCTCAAGGGTCCTGCAGGTATGCGAAGTCTCACTTCCCTTATGATTGTGTTTTTGCTCCTGGGCCTTTCTGCTTAGAGCTCGCACACCCCCTGGCATCCTCTTTAACTCTTTCGGTAGCTTCGGACGAGTTCCCTGCGGTGCGACATCGTTCAGCCGGGCGGGTGGGGAAAAAAACCTAAACCTTAAACCCCTGCATCTGCTAGGTAGGAAAGGAAAAAACCCTTGCACCAAGTTTAAGCACCATTCCGTGCGCTTGCAGGACAACAGTAGCCAGGTCCAACTGGAGGGTCTTACGGCCGGGCCCTTTGCTGACCGGCCATTTCTGTGGTGATTCGCAACACAACCATGTTGAAGAGAATTGCAGGAGGGTTTAGTGTTAGGTGTAATTTTCAAAGATCGATGCAACAACAGCATAAAAACAGACGCCTTGAACTTCCTTGGCATCAAGCCACAGAAGCCATTCCCTTCCAAGCAAGTCTCGGCTCCTAGCAGTTGGGCCGCCGTCGTCCTGAGGCATAGAACTTGAGGATACATCCACATAGCTTGCGGTAGGCAGTCGTCTCTTCAGTAGGAGCATCTCGTGGAAGCTGGTGGCTGCTTGTGTTTCATCCTCCCCCAACTTGCGTGGTTGGCATCATCCTCCTTTCGGAGGTTTCGACCGTGAGTTTTGCGAAGCGGGGTGTGGATGTACGAACGTGGTCGGGTTCAACACCGCTTGTGCGCAGCTCAGGTGCTTCCAAACGTGGACGGGTCCAACGCCCTGCCTGCGAGCGCCTTACTCCCCTGAGTTGCTTTCGGTTGCATCCCTTTGGCTTCTCGGTGCCGTGGCTTTCATGAAATGGTCATTGCCGGGCCTAGACCAAGTGTCATGGGTTTAGGGTTTACTGCTTTAGTGCCGAAGTGATGGTTTTTGGGTGTTGGGCTCGGTTTCTTGGACTCGAGGGCGTAATGAATGATTCTGACAGCGGATCTTCGTTCCGATCCTTGCTTGCCGGGTGTTCACTCGCTTTCGTTTGACCGCGCTTTTTGTTCAAGCTTTCACGTCAGTCCATACATACCCCGTCCAAACCCACCCAGGAGTCCGCAGGAACATGCACCCCCGGCCCCAGCGGCGACAAAGCCACATGAGAAGCCAGCCACAGTCCCAAAACCTGCATAAACCTGCTGGAGGGCTCCTTAACTTCAAGCTGAAGAAGCTGCTTTGCAGCTGAGTTCGTGTTGGTCAATGCTGATGTCACTGGGTGCCGCTTAAGGCACAGAGGCTTCCGAAGCCAACCGACCATGGGTCCCTTTGCCAAGCTTGAGCAGTCACGACTTCGGACATATATAGGGTCGGTAGACTCTAGAGTATGACTTGGGCATACTTGGGGTTCAGGTTGTCCGGATACATATGCGGTGTGCTTACGAATGGATTTTTAGTGCTGCCAGCTAAGAAGTTGTACACGAGCGGCCAGAAACTCAGCTGTGGTTTTACGGTGTTATGCTGTGTTAGTCGAGTTGGGCTGGGTATATAGGTTATATGGGAGTTTCCGAAAATTAGGGGTACCTTATTTTGGGGTCCTTATAGTAAGGATCCTAGTATTCAGGGTACCATATTAGGGTCCCCTGTTTTCGAAAACTCCCATATAGGTGTTGCCCATCTTCGGTCTGGCTTGTGCATCGCACGATTGTAGCGTTTCGGGAAGAGTTTGCTTGTCTGCTGTAACTGCACCGGGCCAGTTGAACTCCACGAGTTTGGTGCTGCTTGCTTGTCGATCAAACCGACGGGACTTTGGCCTGCCGGACAGCTGACGGGGGGAGATACATGTTTGGGGCAACAGAACCCTTGCATTGACTAGCGCTGCGGCTTGCTTTTTACTGGGCAGAAAAGAAAGATGGGAAGCAAATCGTACCGCCAAGAATATCCAAAAACCCTTCGGTCGCGAGGTTGTGGGGCGCCTTCTCGGATCAATACCCCGGTGTCCAATCCAAAGGCCGGCCCGGGCATGCACCAGAAGTCATGCTTGGGTCTGGTTGTTTGGAAGGAGTTTGTTGTTCTTGCTTGTTGATGTGTGAAAACAGTATCCTTATAGCCTATACACGCACATGCAAGTGGGTTCTTGCCTTGGTCGCAGATACCAGTATGGCTGTCCTTACAGGGCCACCCACCCCCGGACCGGAGTCGAGACCGTAAGGCTTCAAAGGTTCCTAGCTCGGATGTGTCCTATGGCCTCTTTGGCCAGCTTGCAGGCACCTCTGCATCCGGATGGAGACGACTCGGATGGATGCTTGGCCGCAGCCTGTAGGATGCCGGCCGCGAAAGTTGGGCTCTTCGAATCCTACAGCCGTAGCTTAGCAGAAGGCGAGTCAGTCCGTTGCCCTTGCACAGTGGTAGAGCGACTTTGTTGCCGAAGTCAAAGCCTAAGCAAGGATCCGAATATGGGGACCACCACGAGCCAATGCCCGTGGAGGATGTGGAAGGTGTGAAGGCAGCTTGCCTGCATGGGCTGCTCCCGTGAAGTACATTCCTGCCTTCCTCGAGACCTGTGGAACCTATACTCGAGGGCGAAAGGGTGCATTTGCACCATGCAAATCCAATGGAGTCTAGATATACTCTGCACGGCCTAAACCAAACATCCGAGCTGGATGTTTTGCTTGAGCCACCGGAACCTAGCACCTGTTCTGGACTTTTAGTTGCCATTTCGCTCGTGGGCTTCACGGAGCCCTGGTCTCCATTCAGTGACGAGCTATTTGGCAAGGATGGCATTATCCCATTATCCAGTAGACACAGGTCAGTACAATGCGATTAGACCATGCGTACAGTAAAAAGTCACTGAATCTGTGGCGGCTGTACTTCTACAGTGAGGGTTTTTTAGGCAATGAAGAGTGCATAGAACTTTTGGTACTTGTTGCTGTTGCTCTTTGGCTTGGATGCAGCTAGACGGGTGCCATGTAGGCGAGTTTTACGGGGAAGCCCAGCCCATCCACTCAGGATATGCCGGTCACTGCAGCGCAGGAGGGATCTTGCTATCAGTTGGAAGCTTTCGAGCGCTTTGACAGTGTCGACCTTTCGGGACAGCCTCCAAGACCGCGGAACGTGAAGCCTAGACTTAGACTTAGTACTGGTATATCTGTGCCGATTGGGAAATTGTCCGAAGCCGACGAAGAAGGCATTCTGTATAGTTCTACAGGAGGGCAGAATTAGTTTTCATTATTCGGAGTCTTGTGGCTAGTACATTTGTTGTTCTTCCTTTTTCGTATTATTACTACCATCATTAAGATTATGATAAAATAATATAGTCATAGTACTGTTATTGGCAGTTCTTCGTAGTGTTAATGACTGATTATTATCGGTATTATCATGAACTTGGTTGCTATCGTACCTATGCCGGTGCACGAAACCTCTTTCTGGCTGTGAGGAGTTGTCCGCAGACACGCGGCAGGGATACAAATGGCACGCTCAAATTGTGGGAGACGACTTCTTCCACAAGCAGCTTGTCAATTTCAGCATCTAAACCTATGAACCCCCAAAGAGTATCTTCGAGGCTGAAGCAATTAACTAGCATTTGCAGTCTCGTTGTACCAGAATCGCATTGTAGCCCCATACAAGGATGTGTTTTGTAGTATGTATCTATCCATCTACCTATCTATATACATACACGCATATACACGCAGCTCACATCATTGCGGAAGAATCTCCCTTGCGATATTGTACGGTGATTTTGTTTTCTGGCCTTGCATCTTCTGGTCGTTTTTCGTGCCTACTATGGCAGACTTCTTTCAATACCTATATTTGAAAAAGAGTTCTACTGGTAGCACCCCCTATTCACCACCTGAAATGAAACTCCACGAAGGAAGCCACTAGTGCAGAACAGATCAACTCCGCACAGGAAGCACTGCACTGCCCCGGGCTTTTTGAAAGCATGCCGGCCCTTTCCGCACATCAAGATCTCTGACCTGCAGGCGTCCTTGGCCACTGGGCTGGTATTTAGCAGGCGAGGGTCTACAAGCTGGTAACGCATGCTTTTGAAAGCGCCGGACTTTTTGCATCATCACCGCAGGGGGCCTCGGATATCATTGAGGTATACTAGAGGTATCCATGAATTCACCTCACCAGCAACATGGGAGCAGCCTCACAGGCATGGAACATGTCACCGTTCTCCTTGCCCAGTGTCGAAGCTAGAACTTATTAGCAGGTTCTCCTCCAGGGCAGCTGTTAGTGTGGTTTTAGGTCAGAGAATGGCGACATCGGCATGTTCTGCGATAGTCGGCGGGGGTTCACTTTACATCAGCTCTCTGACCCTTGTCGGCCGCTTGCCACATGTCTCCAGCTGCAGGATCAAAACGAACATGGCAGCTGGATTCTGTCAGGACTGCGGCTTGCTCTTAGTAACGAAGGTCTAAGGCATGGGATGGGATAGAGGCAGCCACAAATTGTGGCTTGCTGGTACTTGGAGTCGTGTTGCTGCTTCTGCTGACTGCTGCCGCCGCAGATCAAACTACGCACTACCATCACTGCCACTTCAACACTCCCACCACCATGGCAGGATTTGGAGAAACCCGAGTCTATATACCCACCTCGGCTACCTTTCGATTGTTGCGGCGAGCACTGTCGCGCTTAAGCGATATGCCTTGTGCCAGGACCGCTGAACGACTGGCCTGGCCTGGTTGGGCTAGAGTTCGTGTCCATCACTTGTAAAGACCCTCGGACGAAAGGGTTGCTGTCGTAGGGCTCGAGTAAGCCGGGGTCCCTCGACGAGTTTCGGGGCCGAACGGACCTCGATGGTCGGACTACGAGAAAACCGGCCAGCCTGTTGCAGTGCGCAGTCTACGGAGTTTGTAGAGAGGATACTCACCGTACAGACTCAGAGTGACTTTCTGCTTTATCTTGATCTGGCGGAAGTGGCACTCAGCATTCGGCCGCAGCGGCAGCATGAGGCGAGCAACATCACAGCACGCATTCTCAAAAACCTGTTATATAACTCAAGGTCATACACCCCAGGCAGAATCCGTCGTAGCCCTTTGCTGGCACTTGGCACTGTGGTTCGTCGAGGTTCGGTCAGTGATGGGAACAGCAGTTCGACGCCTTTGGCTGCATCGTTCGGCAGAGGATGCTGGGCCGATGGAGGCCCGAAAGCCCGAAACGCTGTCTTGACGCTGCAAGAACTCTAAAACCCTGTGACAGCATTTCTGAGGCTGTATTAGCTGAGATTGCCTGTGTGTTGCTGGTCAGTGCTTTGGTAGTATTCAAGACCTTATGCAACCGGATCTCCAGTCTTGCCTGGAAGCTGAGCCAGTAACTAAGTAGCTACATAAGCTGTTGGGCCCAGGGTGCTGGAGACTTCAACTTGCTGTGTTTGCGCTCCGCACTTTTTATCCACTTCTTTAGACCTTTCCACCCTCGACGCCCGAGACCAAATCCGAAACAGAGCTCCAGAATGCCCCTAAAAGAAATTCTGTGCACATGTGCTTAAAGGTGCTCCAAGCGCTCTCTGACAAGACTTTGCGTTCCTTGCGCCACTGGGAGAAGCTTGTAGTGGATGTGTTTTGTCAGGGGTGCACTGTTTCCGAAGTCCATCCCATGCAGGCAGAGAAGGCTCGAGAGTCATTGTATGTCTGAGGTTCTATTGTCGCTAATAGTGCTTTAGAGCTAACCTCTCGACACTATCGACGTCTGACAGTCACAACAGCGGTTTCTGAAGCAGAGCTCATGAACCATCATGATCGGAAAGCAGCACGAGTAGTCGTCGTCGTCATAGTCGTAGTAGTAGAGGTAGTAGTAGAGGTGGTAGTGGTGGTGGTGGTGGTGGTGGTGGTGGTGGTGGTGGTGGTAGCAGTAGTAGTAGCAGGAGTAGGAGTTGGAGTAGGAGTAGGAGCAACAACAGAAGAAGCAGTAGCAGTAGCAAAGTTCTTAGCAGCCATCGACTACTGGAGGGTTTTCAAAGCATACAACCAGTACGGTGACGCTAGGCCGAGCTTGAAGGTTCTGTGACCCTGGAGTTACTGCGTCCTACGCACGCTTAGTCCCTGATCCCGAAGTCTCTGACCCGTTCGCATCAAACCGTGAATAACCCAAGAATATTTCAGTTCCATCAGCCAGGCGCTCCTGTCTATGGAATGCAAAGAAAGCCCACACCGACCCTGTTCGGAGTCGCTGAACATCCATGGCATCTGCGGCACACATCTCAGCAAAGGTGGGACGTTTCGGGCGCCCACATGGACAAGCGCCCCAGCTTCACATGCAGAGTAGCCGGGAGTATAGGGTTACGTTTCGAACTGCGGCCGCTGGGGGATGTTCAGAAGTAACCAGTAAACACGCATTTGCATCTTTAGAATTCATCGAAGCGATTGACACGCTTGACTGCACTGCTGGTCACATCGCGTGTTAGCATGCGAAACAACTTTGGCTTTAGTGTCTGGCCGGGCCACACGGACAGTTGCTGCTTAAATGAGTTGGGGTTGAGTTGTTGACGCTTTCTAGAAGGCGAGGTTTTCAAGATAGTTGTGCCTTTACAGTGTCAGAACACAGCACCTTAGCAGAACCATCAAGATCGACTCGGATCAGACAGGCTGTCAGATGCATGGCGGTGATGATGATGATGTAAAGATGGATATAGAACCCAAGACCCAACCCTAAACCGTGGGGCTTTTATGGCATCCGAGTGTTGTTTCGCAGCGGCCGAGGTGTCGGCTGGTCTCCCTCCTCCCCTGGCTTCCTGTGCCTCAGCTGCAACAGAAGAAAAGCAACCTAAAGCCCAAACTCTGGGTTGTACTGGGTGCTTCGTAAAAGAGCTGGGGTTTATGGTTCAGTGTTTAAGGTGGCATGGTGGTGTTCAGAGATCGGATCGCTCACCTCTGGTTGCACCGCTAGTTCTTCGACCAATCCGGTATATAGGTGGAAGGTTCGGGTGCAGATGAGTCGGGCAGCTCACAAGCCAATCCCCGGTTACCCGCCAAACCGGAAGCCTGAAATCCTCGATGCCTTTGCAGCCTGCTAGAGCCTGCCCAGGTCTGCATGAATCCATGTCAAAGACCTGCAAAACCTGAAACGCAAAACGAGACAAGGCTCTGGCACGCCTCGGGTTACGGCGGAGGGCTCCTGCACGGCTCTGCCACCGTAGACTTCGCAAGGAGCCGGAGAGTGGTTGAGAGTTGTTGCATCGGTTTTGGATTCGGGGTTGCGGGTATGTATAGAAAAAGTTCCATCCATCTATCCATCCCCCCATTGATTCATGCATGCATCAATACATGCAATCTCAAAATCGTACAAACTCCTACATGCACAAGTGCATGCATGCGCACATATACGTAAATGCATCTTGCATATGCTTACAGGCATGTATATAGACATATGTTCGCACTATGTAGATTTGCACATATGTATATAACATAAGTAATTATGAATCTATCTATATCTATATACATATACATATATATATATGTGCATACATACATACATACTTACATACATACATACACGCATACTTACATGTGTTCGTATGCGCAAGTGCTTGTATATACAAAATTATGTACATCTGTGTGTGGTAGTGCTTAGGGTTTACCGTGCCTTGTTTTCAGGATCTTGGTAGCATAGCTTACGACTCTCTTTTCGAAATAGAAATCCCAAAAGCCGAAGGGAAACCAAGGGTTGGATATGGTTGAAATTTGGACTTAGGGTGTGCCCGTCTGAGGCATGTTTGCGAAAACCCGCCACTGTTTCGAAGTCTTGGCAGCGTCGGGACATAAGTTGGCCCGGCATGCGATGTAGCATACAGTGCAGCTTTGCAGCTGCATCGAGTCTCGAAAGCTGTTCCCAAGACCTTCAGATCCATAGGGGTGTATGTTCGAGGAGCAACAAAGAGGCCGCAGACGCCACGGCGACGAACGTGCACTTCTTCACACATCGTTATGTCCCTCGTCTGGCAGTTTGACCATCAGCTGGAAGAGCAATCTCTGCACGACACGTTGTGTTTAGTGCTGGTTTGTTGAGGAGGGTGACACTAGAGGTGAACAAATCGCCTTGACTGTTTCTATCTCTCGAGCGACATTGGCGTTTGATTGTGTAGTCATCGTTGCGCTCGTCTACTCAGGCCAAGGCCACTGAAGGCATCAAGGACCGGCTGATTTGGCATGGCTTCTTGGCTGTCGCTGTGCATCTCTCGCAATGTCTCGTGGTCTTCTTGCTTCTACCTATCAAAATGATGTGCAGAATATGGCCTGCTCGAAGACGAGATATGGGACATCTTCGGCTTTCTTGGCTGTAACCGTACATCTCTGCACATCGCCTGCATGCCAAGATGCGATGATCGTCAGCGTAAGTAGTGCCGGAACAGCGAAGTTCTGAAGCTGATTCATGCGCTGTCTTACGAAGTTGGAGCCTCGGCTTATATATGCCTTCGTACAGGGTCAGAAATTTCGTCAACTCCATTCAGATAACGTGGACTTTCGAATGAACTCTATTCGCGATATCAACGCGCTTTCAGCAAAGGTGCTATCCTCATCGAGTGGAGACACCTGCCCGCAGTGAGCCGGGCTAGGAATCCCTGGGCTTCATTGGCCTCAAATGGGGGAATAAGGGCGCGACGACCAGGAGCACCTCCCAAAGCCAGAGGGTATTGATGAACCAGGATTGCAGGTTTGACTAAGCGATTACTGAGCAAATTGCAGGTGAGGTGTTGTTGGGGCCCCTCTGGGGTGTAGCACCTGTCCCGATGCCCAAATCCAAAACGTTTATGTACGTCCGGTAAAGATCCATGAGCTCTTGTGGGTTTGCTCGTGGGTTGATGAAGTGACAGCAGCCCGCTTGGCTTCTGATCGCTTTCCACGGAGCTTCGTTTCAGCTCAGGGCTGTTTGCATCATGCATGAATCCTGCAGCCTCGGCAGACAGGTGGCGCCGTTGCTAGAATCAGAGCCCACAGTGCCTCTACGGCACAGACGGAGAGAGCGAGAGAGAGAGAGAGAGAGTGCATGCAAGCAGCTACACCCGTCGGCGTGTCTGGAGGCCACCAGCGCTTCGTAAGTGTTGTGGAGCTCGCATGGCTGAACTTGGGCTGCATTTTCTCAACCCAGCACCCCATACCAAGTCACTAAAATGCTGCCCAGCCGCGCGAATCCAACTTACGGCCTAAGATGTTCCCCAAGTTACTGAAAAATGTTCCTGCACGTCCAGAGCAGCCTCTCGAGGATGACTCGACCATGGGTTCTTGCTTCTGCACATGGGCCCCTAGACGTTTCGTACCAGGACGTCGTAATCTTGAGTGTCATGGAAGGGCTGTTGTGATGGGGAAGGTCGCAGCTTCCGACTTACACGCCCTCTACAAGTTCGGATTTAAACTCGGATCTCTTGGCCTCCCTCTTCGCCTTATGTGGAACTCCAGATGTGGCTGAGGAACGGCCTCGGCGGCTACCACGGCCGGTGCAACTGGTGCCGGGACAAGTTCCTGCGTCGGATCCAGGATGCGTTCGCGGTTTTGGTTGGGGGTTGGGGATTTAGGCTCTTGCTGTAACGGGGCTGCTGGACAACGAGGCCTGCTGCAAAAGGAATTTGCGGCCAGTATAGGGTAGAGCACCAGGGTCCAAGGCGCTGACTGCTGTATGTTCAGGAAGGCTTGAGGATATCGGCCAGAGCCCATCAAACTATGCAGGGGGCACCATATTGCTTGAAGCAGCCGTTCACGAACTCTGTCAAGCCGAAACTTCCAACTCAGATACGCCCGAAGCGGAAATCACGACCGAACCCTCCATGGAGCCTGATTTGAACAAGACCTTCAACAATGAAATCCTAGACCCTCGCACCCAGACCTCTAAGCCCAAGCCGAAACCTCTCCCAAACCTATTAGAGGGTGCGTAATAATTCACAATACTTCTATCTCCAGCCCCTGAGTAAAGGTAGGCTCCAACATACCCTAAAGCCTTGTGATAAATATTAAGGCTCGTATACTTAAAGCCCTATCTCAGCCCGTGTCTAACACCAGTACTACCACCCGTTGGACGAGGTTGTCTGACCCAACGGCCATCTACGCAGGAATGCCTGACAGCATGAAGGCTGGGCTCTTCCCGTGTAACACCTCATAGCATCTAAACAAGGCCTTTCTGAATCCCGAAGACCTGGGGCAGCTTTCGTCTTTGGTGGTGTGGTGTGTTTCAGGGGTTAGGGTTTTAAGGTATAGGGTTATGCTTCTTCAGACGTCCGGCCGCAGCCCGTGACTCAAAAAGGGTATAGGGTTCAGGGTTCACAGAGACTCTGCGTCCGGCACGGAGGTTCCCTGGCAGCAGCATCTGGCAGAGATCCGTATGGTCGACACCGAGATGAAAAACTTCCAGGACATGCCGATTTTTCCTGCCGGTAAAACCCGTTTCGGGTCATCGATAACTGCACACGGATAAATTTTCTGAATGCATAACCAAAGAAGTGCATATCATGTGTCTTTCTATTTGCATACATATGTACATACCTTTACATATATGTTCTGCAGTATACTTTGCGGAAACTCTAGAAACACGCACAGACGACACGCATTCCGATCTGGAAGGTTACATAGTGTAAGCATCGCAGTTGCCGAGGGCAATTGTCTTCTTGTCCTTGTCATACTCGACGGTGCAGTGAGAGCGAACAACATCTTCAAGCAGTGCGCCACAAAAACGGTGCTCGCAGTCATGCCATCATGTTCAGTAGCTCCACCTAGCGCCCTCAAAGTGGTAATTTGCCATATAACTCAGGTGCGGGCTTGGTACTGTTGCGGTTCAGCTCGCGAGAAGGATGTTTATGATGAAAAGGAGGGCTGCCATGTCATACGGGCGGCAATGGTAACGGATAACACCAAAACGGAACGGACCAGGGGACCAAGGAGACTGGAAGTGCTGAATTCCCTTCCAGGAGTTCGAGGCCTTTCTGCACGAGTTCAGCGGCGCCCTGTGTCAATCAGGCTAAGTTCAGGGCTGCAGGCGTGGAAGATGTGACCACGGCAATCTGTATGGTATGATTTGTGCGACGTACCACCTTTGACATCCTGGCTTGGACTTTCTTCTTGGCACCAAAAGGAATCTCTTGTTACAGTAACTGCAAGCAACCGCCCCGTGGAGTTTAGGGGATCTCGGTGCGCTGCAGACGGCCCTGCTTGGTAGTAAGGTGCTGGCCCTCTCAGCATCAAGGAGCAACGCTTCTTCGATCCTTATGTGGCGTTCTCTGGGCAGGCTTGACGGGCCTCTCAACTCGAAACAAGCTTCAATGGCCCTTTCCACGTCGTAGGCCATATTTAAGTCAGCTGCACTGCATTGGCTTACAACCTTGCTGTTGCAGTATCAGGATAGCACAGGGGGCAGGATGCACTACGACGCCGAAACACACGGATGAGAGTATCCGGTCAGTCTTGATGTAGTATCTTCCCTTCCCAGCATCATTGAGATGGCTCTTGGATCCCCCACCTCACCTGGCGAAGCTCCAACACACAATCCCCTATACCCTGGGCCCCAAGCCTCCCCCACAACAAGCCTCGAAGCACCAGAAAATGCCGGCAGGTCCGGCTCGAGCGTCGATCTTTGTCGGCCACTTCGGCTGATCAGAATGAGTCATACAAGGGCCTTGGATAGGGAGTGCTGAGTCGTGCTAGGCCCTATAGGGTTCCCTGGTAGTTGTGTGGTTTTGGTATCAAGCCTTCCCTCCAACACCAAAACGCCCAGTTAGGGACAGGGTTCAGGATATGTAGCTTGGTCTTTTCAGGTAGGTAGCTTTCTCTTTAGGGAGACTACATGTACCAGTATATTTGGAGGTGGGTTGAGGTAGGGCCTTGTGACGAGTCTAAGGGCAAGTTGCGGGGTATAGTAGATGGATCGGGTGTATGAGTTGTTTGTAACGGGGGTTATTTTCGGGCGCCGCGTGTATGATATTCAGAGATCCAAGATAGCTGGCACTAGTACAGTATGTCGTGACATCAATTTGAGGATGGTGTTCAGTGCAGCAGCTTGGGTTTGTAGGGTGTATGTGGCGAAAGCGGTCTTGATGTGTTCGTGGGTTCTCAGAGACTGCGACGATAGTGGTGCCGCTAATCAAAAACATATTATCAACAATAAGAACACTCATGGTCAGAGCTAGCATGACGGTGAGGATGACAACTCGATGAGGAGGCCAATCACCAAGGCCAAGATCCAAGTAATGATGGAAGGAAGTTCGGGGTTCGGTTACACTGTTGCTGGATCTAAGTGCGGCCCGGTGGATGGTGATGCTTGTGGTGCTGCGGCTGCCCAGGGGCTTTCTGTGATCCCGAAGCAATCAGCACTAGGGAAGAGCCAGCTGCAGTCAGGACATCTTGAGCTACTTGCTCAACTACAGCGCTCGCAACCCACACTACGAGGAAGCCCGCCGCAGCTCGTCTGTGACGCAGTGCTATTGCAGCAGCTGTGCCTATAACTGCCCACGAACCTCCAAGTGGGGTTAAAGAGCTACTGGACTGCGAGCCCGAAGTTGAAACCAAGTCATTCCAAAGCATCACGGGATGCTAGCATTTTCTCAGCGACTTATCAATATCCCTTAAATAAGGAATATACCTTAAATTATAATAGGATCCTTCATATGATATCTGGAAACCCTTGGCAGCAAAACTGACTGGGCCTGTCTAGTCTTACATGTTCCCACCTTGGAACTAGGATGCCCAGTAGTACCCTTATTCCCTTGTTGCAGTCCTAGGTTCCTTATAAAGTTACCCAATACCAAAGAGGGAGCCCTTTTTCTTCCTAGGTTACTGCGCATCCTAGGGAAAGGTTCCTAAATGCATTGCGGCCTACAGCTCCCAATGTAGGCTACACACCCCATGCCACTGTCAGACCTTAGCATGTCAACTTGTGGCCTTCAAATCCTTGAATGACCCAGAAAATGAGCATGCTTCCAGCAGGTCGGTTGAATCTCCTCGCACTCGTTGTAGCAGCGCCGATTCATGTTCCAGGTCATCTCATGAGAATTGCTAGTGAGATGAACCGCCGAATCCTGAATCCTCCATCAGCATCGCCTGAGGCAATTGCCAGACCTTTGCCGCAGACTTCTTTTCGATGCTCACGGGCCAAGAAGGCGTACAACCCACTCAGGCATTCTGTGCCCCGGCTGCGCTTTTGTTGTTTTTTGTTTGCAGGTTTAGATTTGAACTGACATGTGTGGGCCTTTCGGGGTACATCATTTCTGACTGTTGTGCTGCGTTACTTGCTTTCTGCGGCCGGACGCAGAAATACAAAGGCCCTTCCTGAACGCAGCTTTTGCTGTCGTGTCCCTACCCCCATGGCGTGGTCGATGCCTTATCCCAGACGGTGCAAAAGAGAAGCACGACTGGTAGCCTGCGCAGATGGCCTCAAGGGGATGCTCCATCTTCCTAGGAGCTACTAATGCAAAGAACTCCCGGGCCATCCCTGAAAGCCTAGAGCCTGAACATTTAGTCCTCAACCCGGCTCTACCTACTAGGTATTCCGACTGTTGCAAGAAGGAAAAGGGCCCTACATTTTGAAACCCGTAATTACGTCCTACATCCTAAACCCTCTACCGACTGCTCGTGCTTCGGGCTTCTACCGACCTCCATGACTGAGGCCGGGTCCTCTACAAGCCTCGCGTCCTTGACTTCCTCTACAACTGCTGAGGTTCGGAGCAGCTTTCAGGCGCGGCTCCTAAGTTCATGTTGGTTTGATGGCTGGTAGTTATATAATATAGGGGCCGAAATGAATAACCTTACTATTCTGGGGCTCCTTACTATAAATATAGTAGAATATACCCCCCCCCCCCCCAAACCCTAATTATTCTAATTAGATAGTTAGATTTTATAAGGCCCCTGTATGACAGGTTTTAATCTCCCGGGTTGTAGGGGCTCTCGATTGAGGTTTCTATTGTGCACGGCATGGGACGCAGATTCTGATCTGTCGTGTGACTGCTGACTTTATAGATGGACGCCGAGATGGCACTGTACCACTTCCAAGGAAGTGATGGACTTTCTCTCATTGTCAGAGTCAAGTTTGCTTCGAAGAGAATTCCGAAGGTGCGTCACGCCACGTGAGGGCCTCGTAGGCCACTGCGAGCTGCTTTGGCCTTCGCAGAACGGCGGTCTGCCATCGATCAGCCCGCGGGCAGAAGCTTCCTCTAATATAGGGGCCTCATTAAAAATTACCTAGACTATTTTGGGGGAGTTCCTTAATATAGTTATAGTATAATGGGCCCTAGGCCCTATTGTAATCTTTAAGGCGCCTGTGATATGTTGGAAAGGTCGTTGTGGCGCGAGAATCAGACCGCATCAAAGCTGCAAATGTTGACCCTGATCATACTCTTTTGTGCGAAGCCCAGCATTAGTGATGACGACGATGATGATGTTGACCAGGTTCTGACGGTTGATATCATAGCTACAGTTTGCTGTCAGTTTTGCTGAAGCAGCATCGTTTTTTCCGACCTGGCCGAGGAGTTGTACATTGTACAGTGGCTGAAGGGGATTCCCATTATTGGGCTCCTTGGGTTCGTAATGAGTAGCAAATTCTTGGGCATGCTTCCCATTTCGGACATTGAAGACTGTTGCTGCTAAGCTTCGCAGTTGCCTGATCGACTCACGTTCCCGCTTTCCTTGTACAGTTGCCGAAGGAGTCTAGCTGGATCGCCATTTTCTGCGATCGAGCTGGTCTGACACCTTAGCCCTCTAAGCTCTGCTCCATGGACCCACACCCGAAAGTCGAAACACAAGACCGGCCAGAGGGAGAGATACTAGAGAAGGAGCAAGGACAAATCCTGAAGATGGTTGTGAGTGTGAAAGAGCACAGATCCATCAGGTGCCCGAGAGAGAGGGAGCCTGAGATCTGATTGTTTTCCGTCCCAAAAGTTCACATTATATGCCTCTGGAGCCTGAGGGATGAGGTTGGCGTTCCTCTCCGCAATATCCGATTTGTGGTGCAATTCGTGCAGCCAGCTTCCCTTGCAACAAGGCTCTACGCTGGCATATTGGGGCATCTGAGCCCTGCCTTACTAAGGGTCAAAGCTTTTCAGAATCATAGCAACGAGCCCAGATCCAACACAAATTTCTTATACTCACGGGAAGCCCGCATGTAGTGATTATACCTCCACTTCTCGGTGTGTGTTTGACTGCTGCGGGGTTCGGGGGGTGAGTTCGCAGATTCCTCACACACAAAGTCTCTGCATGGTGACATAGTAATTTATTTGTAGGTGCTGTAAGGTTATAAAGTTTGTAGCCCGCAAACAACCCCTATAGCTACACGGGCTTTGGATCTCTTGTGATAGACAGTAAGTGGTGGGGGGGGGGGGTTCGGGCCGTGTGTGAGACTTTGTGCATAGCTTAGTGTCAGGATCACTAGTCGCGCTTTGGGCTTCATAGGACTCATATTAGAACTCTTTCAACAGGGCTAGGTCTTATAGCTGCGAGGTTTCAAGTCTCAGAATCCTGTAACACCAGGGCAAAAGTCCTGTCGGGCAGTGAGTGGTTCAGCGGTCCTTCCTGTGATGTCGGCGAGGCATTTTCCGTCTCCCACTGGGTGCAGCCCTCACATAACCTTCCAAGAAATCAGTCTGGGGCATGCCTTTAAGAATCCTGAACAACCATATATATATATATATATATATATATATATAGATTCCTAGACAGCCCTCCGTGAACCCGCCACGCAGGACATCTGGCCAGGGACTCGAAGCTCCAAAGCCACACACACCCGCAGCCCCCAGTCAAGGGCCGGTAAGTTAATATAGATAGGAGCCTTAATGATTGGAATAGGGTTTTGGGGCCCATTAAACTGTAACTATATAATGAGGAACCCCCCAAAAAATAGTATTGGTAATTATTTAGGCCCCTATAGTAATTGCAGACCCGAAGGGAGACATCGGGTCTCGACGCACAAACTTTTCTTGCCTGAGCACCGGGCCGGGCCTATCTTGCCAAGGACAACGGGGTACTCGTAGGTAAGCTTTCTCTGAAGTTCGGGTTTTGGCGAGCGCATTTTGGCAATTATGTTTCTGTTTGTGGATGCTTGTTGTAGCGCCCCGACTCCCGAATTAAAGACCTTTCAATCGATGGGGCTGTTTGGCCTGCGGAGTTGGCTTTCAGGGCGCCTCAGGGGAATGTGGGGCCGGAGGTGTTGGGGACCTGGAGAGTTTGAGACTTTTCGGTTCAACTAGTTTATCTTGAAAATGTCTGCATGTATGTATGTACGTACTTATGCTCGTAATGTACGTACTTGTGTCGGTCTTTGTCGTATAGGAAGCGTTTCAGTCGCAAAGCTTGTCGCTCTGCGAGACCTGCGTTGCACTTACCGCCGATGCCCAAACTCCCCAAAATCTCTTCGCCCCGGATAGCAAGACTTCTGGTTGAGAAGGAGTCCCCGCTTGGCCTGACTCACGTCTCGTGCGCTCTAACATGTCGCGGGGCACCATCGACTGGTGTTTTCCAGGGGCCGAGGTGTTGGTCGCGTACCTCCTTGATGCATTTAGCTCCGGGCTCTTTGTGGTGGCGGTGGTGGAGGATACATGTCACATCTTTTTTGGGTTTGTGGCATGTGCCTTGACTAAGAGCAGCACGCAGTTGACACCTGACTGCAGGCTGCCAAAACTTTAGGCAGCTTGCAATGCTCCGCTGAGAATCAGCACGGCGCATCTCTTCGCGAGGAGCCCGTATGTGCTACAGGCTGAAAAACTGCTGGCCGGCATGAAAGGTTTGCAGTGTCGGCACCAGTACACGCGATAAGAGGGAGGGCTATCCATGCCAGTCCTGAAGTCAAGAGAGTGACCAGCCGAGACGATCATGGATGAAACAGGGTCACATGGCACTCCACGCGTGTTGGTTCGCGCTGTCTTAAGCCCTTTCGGTTTCCCAGACGTGAGAGCACGGGGTATATACGAGGTGTGACATGAGTCTCATGCTTTTATCTGTCCAGACAAGGAGACCAAGATCCACTTCCGACAGACTTTCCACTCGTAACCCATGAGTCCAGCAGTTGTGTGTATCGGAGCAATAGTGGGCTGTAAAGCATTCAGTTTTGGGGTTCTCCCACCCTGACCACAGCCCGCGACTTCACGAGCGAGAGCTCAGGTGTTGCTGCTGCTGGCTTTCTTCCGTCCCCGGACATGTCCCTGCCATAGCCCGTGGCCGATAGCTGCGTTGAGAGTTCGGATTCAAGGGATTCAAAGGGGTTAGGGACAAAGAGACTCTATAGTATAGGGGCCTGAATAAATACCTTTACTATTCTGGGTGTTCAGTATAATATACCCGCAGACCCTATTCTGATTATCAAGGCCCCTATATCATAGAACCCTCTTATAGGTCCCTTTAAGGAACCCGTTAAAGGAACCCTATTCTAATTTTTTCAGGGCCCTATACTGGGTTTTACGGGTGCTTCGGGAGCCTTGCGGCTTCTGGGAACTTCCGAGGACGAGGAAAGCGAAGGGGTGAATTCCTTTGTTTGGGGTTCCTTATTATAAATAGAGCGCAATGGGCCCCAAAACCCTCTTCCCTATTCGAATCATTACGGCCCCTAAATTAAGCTGCTACCCGTAGGCTCCGTAGTAGTTGCTTTTCGGGGTTCATCCCAAAGCGGAACTATTATGGAGCCTCTGGGTGGTTTGACACAAGACTACACTCCTTACCATCGTTGACAGTGGCCACAATAAGCTCAATAGGCGTCTTCTGAGGCGCTACATTTTTTGGAATCGTTCGTTCTCTCTCTCTCTCTCTCTCGCTCTCTCTCTCTCTCTCTCTCTCTCTATCCTTATTTGTATGTCTGCTTTCATTTTTGCTTCTCAACCCTCTATAGAGCATGCCATTACTCATTACTCGCTAGCTACTATGGTGTCAACTTGTTTCTTTCTTTCGTGTTGGTTGTGACAGGTGTTGCCAGAAGGCTGCAAGTTCTCACCACCCTCAGGCGGCGGCATCTTCTCTGGAGGCTGCTCCGCACTTTGCGACCTGGATTCACTGCAGGCGCAGTGCTTCGTTGTCCAGTCCGAGGTTGACTTTCATGGTTAGACTCTCACAGCTCGGACATCTGCAAGAGCAGAAGCAGGATCAGAGAAGCCTGACCCCTTGACGATTCCTCCAGCTCTAAGTTCTAAGCCTTGGGCTCCGTTTCATGCGGGTCAACATCATGCCGAAGAGTGTATAGACTAGGCGCCCTAAGGAATTTCTGTCATCTGCCCTCTGATGTACAAGTAGCAAACTCGGACGTCTTGAAGCTATGACAGCCGTGTGCGAGTGTGTGTGTGTGTGTGTCGAAATTCCGTCATGTGGAGAGGTCCGGGCCATTTCTCTCTTCGGGCGCTCTGAGGACTTGAAAGCTCAAGAGCTGGCTTTTGCTCATATAAACTACGTATTACGACGACACAAGGCTCTTTACTCTACTGTTTGACTGCCGGACCGCTGTCTTGGGGCCCCTGGACGGTGTCGCCGGGGCGATGCGTTCCAGAAGTCTGGCACCAAGGTAAGCAGTCTTGATGATGGCCTCAGCTTCGTCCTGAGCCCTCTAGACTTATTACCCTGAGCCGTAACCGGAAAACGTTCCACAGCCGTAAGCGCAAGCCGTGGACAGGGTGTGGGATGTCAGTGAACAGGGGCTTCGAAAGCGACCGGAGTTCGAAAGCTTATGTTTAGTGTAGGAGTCCAAAGCTGCATGTCAAGTACCCAACGGCACTGCACATGCAGTGGGTTAAAGCCTCAGATTCCTAAACAGACTGATGCAGACTGTCTTCCGATGCTCCGGCTTCGGTGGGGAAGCCACTTTCTGGCCCTACCCACGGGCATTCCCGAGCGACCCCTACGTCGAAATCCAGAAACCATGAAGTGCCCAAGGCCTCAACCATGCACCTTGCTTCGCGTGCTTCACTCGAACAGGGCTGCTTTTGTTGTATTTTCGAACCCTCAGCAGTTTAGGATATCGAGTTCATAGACTTTTCAAACCTAGAGACCCTTGGTCGAGAAGGAGTCACGATGGGTGTTGCCAATCACCGGCCGGCAGAAGCTGAGCCTTGACGACCTGCAGCACGCCGCTTGCCGAGAATCGGATCCTACTTGGAGGTTCAAGGGTAGCTGTAAGTAGGGTTATGAGACCGCTAATATGGGTCGTAAGTATATAGTTACCCTACGGGATCTTGCTTCGACTCTGTATTGTTTCCGGTAGATCTTGGGGAGTTTGATTCGACTTCGCTTTGTTTCCGGTGTTTGGAGGTGGAATGTCATGAGGTTGGACTTGTTTTGATGTTAGGACTTGGATCTGGCTCCGACTCCTGCGAATCCTTGGCTGCACACTGAGGTCAACACCCTGCGGCAAGCCGTGCTGGGCGCTCAAAGCGGCACCAATTGCAAGATGTCGCAGGATTCTACTGGGTGGGGAGGACGTGTGGGCTTCAGGAGCGGAAGGGTGCGGGGTAATATGCAGATGTGTTGTTAACACGTATACAAAGCATGGACCATGCGTGACAGGCGGTCGCAAATTAGTTTCGGACGGAAGGCGATGTCCTAGCATGGAGCATTGTACCAGAAGAACACAGATGAGCCTTATCGGTAGAACTCGGTGCTATGTGAAAGGGATCGGTACACACTACACACATACATACCGACAGATGGATGGACAAGGCTTTTGGGCATCGTCCCAGTTTGCGAAGACCTTGCATCGTACAG
The DNA here is from genome assembly GCA_905221615.1 of Symbiodinium sp. CCMP2592. Taxonomy (NCBI): domain Eukaryota; class Dinophyceae; order Suessiales; family Symbiodiniaceae; genus Symbiodinium; species Symbiodinium sp. CCMP2592. Next base: position 613,549 of record CAJNDT010000002.1, read on the forward strand.
TCTACATCGCACTAGCTGCGTCTTGGTATTCCCGGTGAGGGTAAGTTCGTGGCATGGCACGCGCAGCAGTCAGCATAGAAGCGCTGCTGTGCCAGATTCGATTGACAAAAGCTCGGCAGAGGTCTACTGCGTTCGAGGTGGATGACGATGCGGCAGGCGCACATATGCCACCCCCTATAGATATAGTTGGGCTTGTTGGCACACTGGTACCGACAGCGACAGCGACGGGAGCCCTTGAAGCAACATTCAGAGATATACCTGTCGGGTATTGACCTCGGTGGTCTTTCTCTCTCTGCTGAACCTGTCAGGCAAAGAGCAGGGAAAGGACAGAAAAGACTCCGCAAAGCCGGCCCCCCGGGATCTTTCAGTTCAAGATGACATGATTACTCATCCCTCAGGTGTTTCAGGCAGACGAAGGCAGGCAGGTTCTCCGATGAGGCCTAGATGTTGCTCCACAAGCTTCTTTGAGACCTGACTTTACACGTGTTAGCTACAGTTCCAAAACGGTTGAACCAATCGATGGACACCAGACTTGTCCCCTCTTTACACGTGTCTTTGTGCTGGCGATCTCTTCCCCTAACCTCAGTTGCTCCTCATGCTGCTTGTGTGATTGGTACCGGAATTGTTGAAAGACCAGTATGACGAACAACTACCCAATTCACCGACTTGTACCCGGTCGAAACGATTGACGAAAACCTTATGACGACCGAGCACCGCAATGATGCCCTTACTCTGCATTTTAGGTCCAATCGCTACTTTCCCCCCCCCCCCAACATGCAAGAAATCCACCTCCCCTCCAGTAGCCTTACCCAGAGGCTCCATTGTAGTTCCTTTTTTGGGATTACCTTATAGGGTTCCAAAGATGAACCCCAAAAAAAGGAACTACGACGGAGCCGTAGGGTACGATCCTGGCCGACTTCGCAAAGAAAAGCTGCGCCCTGTTCCCCCGCGTAACGCGAAAGAAAGGCCCGGAGCCAGACCTCGCGGCCGCCTGGGACCCGGAGGATCCTTCCACAGCCAACTATAATACTGTAATACTATAATACGATAATACCATAGCACCATAATACTATAGTACTATATAATACCATACTCGTACAAAGCCATAGTGCTATAATACTATGATACCATAATACTACAAAGAGCTACAGCTTGAAGTTCCGGGATTCGTAATATAGGCATATAGGGCCTATATAGGGTTTCTAATTCGGGTTTCAGGGCTTAGTGCATTGCAGTCCCTGCTCAGAAGAGGGTCTAGGGTTTAAGAATTTAGGAACATTGAAGTCCGCATATTGTAAGCGCAACTTGAGCTTCATCTCGTGGCCTACCAAGGACGCATCTACATCAAGGAGGACGCTGAGACCACTCGAGCTCTAGGCTCGTGGGCCTCAATGGGCGCCAGATATGTTAGTATGATTGTTCACGGCTTCTTGGGGGGGCTTTGGGTTCAGGGTCACTTATCAGTCAAGACACGATGCAGTGCCGAGTCTATCCTGCTTCTCGATTGCTCCTGCATTCACACGGGTGAGATGACTAGTTTGTTGAGATTGAGGCGGGGGCAGAAGCATGAAAGAATGGCTCAGCCAATCTAGTCTGCTTGGTGCAGTGGCTGCGTGAGATGCCAGAACATGTGAGGCCTCTTGCTCGGCCGCCGTCTTAGACCTTTGCCCGTTTGGGTTGCGAGGTTCCGGGCTTCGAGTCCGTGAGTTGAAGCTTGAGGGTGCAAGCTTTCGGACATGATTTTGAAATTATGTGTTGGGCAGGAGTTTGCCGAGATACGCTGCCAACTAACACCCCCACCCACACCCACACCCACACCCACACCCACACCCACACACCCACATTCCCACACACACCCACACAGACACACAGACACAAAGAACACACACATACAGACGGACACACACACACAGAGACAGACAAACAGACAGACACGCAGACAGATAGCGCAGCCCTCACAGTGCAAACCGCTGCACCAGCTGGTGCCAAGGCTCTGTTGGAGGAGGTAGATGTCCCTTCGATGTCGAGGACGCGCGGCAGTACTTGCATTCCTTCCGCTTCCCTATTCACGTGCTGCCGCCGCTGCTGCAGAGAGCCTATGTTTCAGCCCACGCGCTCGGAGAGTTGAGCTGGTACACTGCAGACAAAGAGCTTACAGTACTCTCCTTGAGCTTTAAAGACGTGTTGACTGTCCATTTTGTCTGCGAGCTCCCTAAAACCGCGGAAGGAGACCCCTTCCTCCTCATCCGATGCCAAGGCAACGGTAGAAACGGTACCTTTGGACAGGTCAATGGGAAGTTCTAGCGCTGAGGCTTTTTTCACATTCTGAGGTTTCGGACAAGTTTCGGGCTCAGCGATTTTAGCATGGCCTCACCAAGGTCGTATACTCCACGAACTCGATGTGTTACGCAGCATTTGCCCTAGAACACTTGACTTGGACCAGCCGTCCTGCATCTGAGCGTGCCTTGCACATGTTGGACTGTTGCCCCAAATGAAACCCTGACCCTGAACTGTGTAGTTTACCTACTGTATGGATCCTAAGCCCTAGCTCCCCGATCCCTATAGACCCTAGCTCTCCCAAGCCCTGAACCCCAACCCTAGATACTCCGAACCCGCAACCCGAATTCCCCCAAACTCATATGTATATTCTGCAATAACTATATATATATATATATATGTACACATAATATATATATTGACCCACATTATATGTGTATATATATATATATACACATATATACATATATATGTATATATATATATATATATGAATGAGAGAGAGAGAGAGAGAGAGAGAGAGAGAGAGAGAGAGAGAGAGAGAGAGAGAGAGAGAGAGAGCAAAAGTGCGTCGTGACAGGGCAAAGCTGGTGGCTCCACGGGCTCGCGTGCTACCAACGCGGTCGAAGCAGCGAAGGAGGACGCCTCCAAGCCGTCCAAGGAGCGCTTCTAAGATGCTCTTCATCTCAGCTTCTACAGTTGTCGTATGTATGGTTATGTTGGATTATGCATGTATGTATGTATGTCTTCATTCATGCATGCATGTGTATGTGTATTTGCATATATATGTTAATGTAACTATTGTACCTGTATACAAGCATGCACATCTCTACATGCCGTGCAGTTGTGGCGACCTAGTGGTGGAAGCGGCCTTTTTTGTGGGGTTGGTCCCACACATTGCTCGTCTGTAAACTTGCTGTGGGGGCTGCAACCACTCAGACTCCTCAATAGAAGCCATTATTTGTTCAATCCTGCTGAGCTGCTTTGCTGCGCGCGTGGCACAGTACGATGCAGGGTTTGAGACAGTGTCTCAGTGCACAGGATGTGTCGGCCGATGGCAAGAAGGCGCTGTGCTGGTTCGTTGTTCTTTCGAGAGTGGCTGATGTAGATCACGTCCGCCCTGACACCTCAAGACGGTTCCATGGATACAACACAGGAGGTCTTCCGGGGTAATTTGGCTCAGAGCCACCAGACGAGTGCATTATGCTGTCAGAAGGCCCGACTTCTGGGCGACGTGTGGATTGACATCGCTGAGGATGGTGCAGCCGAGGTGCGGCCTGCTATGAGAAACAGAAACCTTGATAAATGTAGCAGTCGTCTTCATGCTTGCGGCTTTCACCAAACGGATTACATCCCGACTGTGCGGCATGAGGCATGAGGGCCTGGGTGAGCAGTATATTATCAGTCTGTTTGAATTTGACCCTGCATTCCTTCCTGACAGGAACGGCGCCCAAGCCATTTAAGTTTAGACCATGGAACAAAGAGTCACCTCCGCCACCAATCTAGGTCGACACTCCGTGGCTAAATACTTTTCGGTTCAGGAAAGTTCTTGCGAGAGAAATAGTCGAGAGTTTATAGCTTCCAGGAAGCCCTGGGGGAGCGCGATTTCCTCCGCGGACACCTCGGATCGTCAGCTGTGTGCAGTTCAACTTCTTGTGTGGCCAGCTGCGGCTCGGAGCATGTGGTAGTGGCACAGCAAGCGATAGTGTGGTTCAGCAATGCCAGTTGCTGTTGCTCTTGTAAGTTATGGGGATATCTGGACCACCATAAGTCAATAAGAGAAACAAGGCCGAAACAACACGTGTGAACTTTACGTGGTTGCCCCAAGAAGTGCCAATGCAGTCTCTGTGTATAAGGGAACCCTCACATTAACTGCTTAGAAACGTAATACTGCACGGAAGACCCCCTCAGTCGAAAGACACCTGATGTTGAATCCCCCGCACTGATCAGGAGAAACAGAGATCAGAGCCGAGCCCCATACAGTAGACCCGTAGACCGCAAGCAAACATGGCAAAACTCAGTAAAGGCACAGTCAAAAAACCCCGTCAAACCCAAATTCTAGATAGACCCCATGGGAACTTTGGTGTACTCGTCGATGGCCCCAAGGCGATCCGGCGCCGGGTGGAGCAGCTTCTGGTGTTCCTTGGCTCCATGGGGGCCTATGGGATACGAAATCTGAGAAACGACAGCAGTAGAGACGGGCAATATCCTACAAATGACAGGCAGATACATAGTTATGCGCATGTATGTATATACAGTGAGAGAGCGTTTGATACAGAACATTAACACTGTAGAGCCCTATGAAAATGTGAAAAGAAGCCGCGGCAACAAATCTGCAGCACCGGTTCGTGTGGTCCAGGCTTCGGCGTTCTTCGTTGTGCACGCAGTGTGTAAGATTTTTTTTCCTTGGGTAATCGGGTGGGAGGACTGCATGGGCAGCTAGACATGGTCTGCATGATGCAGACCGCTTCGAGTTGCCGCACTGCAGTTTAGCCGCATCCGGCTGTGTAGTTTTTTGAAACATAGACCCGAGCACAGCTGTCGGCAGCTTTTCTGTTGTTGCTGTGATCAAGGTCTTCCTTTCCTTCGAAGACCTGGGCCAAGCCGGCCAGTTTGGAAAGGATGGTTCCGTTCCTGCACGTTCCTCCATTTTTGGTGAGTGGAGGGGCAGCAGAAAGTCCGTGGGCTGAAGCAGCTTCCTCTGGTGTTCCTGTGATTTCCTGTGAAGCATGAACAGCTGACGTAGGTTGAGGATATACTGGCCCGACATGTCAGGCAAAGAAACCGCTGATCCTGCTTTGACCTCAGACACTTTCGGTCGACTGGAGAATTAGTTTTATGGCCGAGTCTTCCTGTCTGCTTGTATGAATCGCCGGGGTGCCGGCGTTTGTAGCCGCTGCTGGTATGACTGAATTGATTCATCACAGGCTGCGGATGCTGCAATGCCTAGTCCGGAGGCGAGGAAGGGCCAGAATGTCTGCATGGTCTGACACAATGTCGTGCTGGCATCAACATGCATCATGAGCATTCAGAGTCTCATCGCGCTACATGCCTTGCCGGGTGTTCCACTCCCATGAAACCTTCCTCTGCTATTGCTTCTCAGAGCTGTTTGATTTGCATTCTCACTTCCGCACTTCCAGTTTAAGAGAACTCCTCGAGTGCAGACGTCACCGTTTTTGTTGCCAGGCGCCACCCACGCCAGGGAAGGCCCCTGGACGGCTTCATGCGCCACTTCGAACCTGCTTCTGGCCCAAACGCCCCTAAGTACCTATGTATGATTATGTATGCAGGTATTGTTGTACACATAGATATATATATATATATATATATAGTAGAATGTAGGGATTCTACGTCAGGAACTATTATGATTTGCGGAACTCCACATTGGCCAATGGCACCTTGAACCATGAAGATGTTTGAACGTGTTTCCAAGTGTCCTATGGAAAGCGCTGTAGCGGTTTCGACATCGCCCCCTGCGAAATCCTTAGAGTTTAGGGCTATAGGGTTTAGGGGTTTCGGGCTTATGGGTTTAAGGTTTAGGGTTTCAACCCATGCAAAACTCATTGTCGGCCCACCAGGATCCTTGTCCGACCTCCTAACGCGGGAGTTCGCAGCCACACCTCCTTGACCCCAGAACCCCATGGTTTGCGGTGGAGCCTTGGGTCAATGCCATGAGTTTTCGAGCTCCAAGTTTTCATGCAATACAGCTTCCGACACCTACTTATGTTGCATCTATACGTTGATCGGCCACGGGCAGGGAGCGTCCAAGTGCTGGGGCGAAGACGCCGCATGCCAACCATAAACCTGCCAACTTAACATAAAGCTGAGCTACAGCCTAGGCCGTAAACTATCACAGTCCGAGAGCTCCGCCATCAGCCTCACTTAAATATTTAATTCAAGCGGTCCAAGTAAAGCTCTCCACCCTGCAAGAATCTATGCCCCGGCTCGCCTGATGAAGCATGTCAAGCGCGCCTTCGGCCAGGCCGACACGGGTGACGCACCAAGGACGGATGAGCTTATAGGATGCTGTATACTATAGGGAGCATGTAGTGGCCGGTCATGGGGATTGTGCTGATTTCGAGGGGTCAGGAGTGTAATTAGGGCGCCCATGTTTCGGAGGGTTCGGAGCGAGGCGGAAGGTACCCCAGCATGAGGTCATCGATGCCAGCCCATTTTGCCTTTTGGGGTTGTACTTAGGACAGGCAAGGTGAAGCGAAGTTGTGATAGCTTCGAGCGCATCCCCCAAAATAAGCCATGACACTAACCAGACTACGCCTATGGCTACGGACCCTAAACCCCTAAACCCTGCGTCTACATCGTGTCAGAATAACCCAAAACCCTAATAAATAGGGGTGGGATTCCCTTTTCTATCATTGGTGGATGATTGAATCTAGTCAACCTTCAAATTGGCCTCCACATGTGAAGCCGCTTTCAGCTGTTGCTTCGGAGTTACCCTGCAATGCGGGCTTCGTCCTGACTAGGTAGGAGGGAAAAAATTGCAGGTCCGAGGTCCGAAGCACTGATCTGGGTAAACTTTTCCTAAGGCTGCCCACAACCTCAAGACACGGGATCAGCACTCTTGTGGTCAGGTTTGCGTTCCTGCCGGAGCTGTCCCTGAGCCAGGAGCGGTGTTTAAGCCATGGATGTCACTTACCACACTCGTGGTCAAGGGTGTACCGAAAAAGGACTTGAATTGACAGGCACACTGGAATAATCAGTCTCGTGGAATCTTAATTACGGCTCCTGTCTGCAATGACTACCCAAACAGTTACACCAAAAACTCTGGCCAAGCCTCGTCGTCCGCGCTTATCAACTATACAGGCCTTCAAAGACTTCGTGCCCCGCTGCTGCCGTCAAGCCATACTTCACGGCAGAGGGTTCTGAGGATTCTCCTGCCCAGTGGAGAATGACACCTGGGGGTTCCTTGTGACTCTATGATATTCCCCCCAAACCCTATTCTAAGTAATTGAGGCCCCTGTGTTGGGTGTGCAGAAGAATGAGCTTAGACTGAGAAACCTTGGGTTCAAGACAAGAATAGCTGAAGCCATAAACGCAAAACTCGATCCTCAATGTAGGTAGCTTTACTTGCGCTTAGGATGTATAGAGTCTAGATGCATAGAGTGTAGAGTTCAGGGTTGTTCATCCGAAGTTGCGCTGTCAGCAGCTCCCGTTGCCACGGTGCCACCTTTTAGCTGCGCTCGGACAGGCGCTGAAGGAACGGGCCGAATCCTTCCTGGCTATGCAGACTGAGGCCGTTGGTTTGCGATTTGTGGCGTTATGTCGGCATCTAGAGTTTTTTTCAAAGGGTTCATGTAGTTTATGGTTTCCCTGCAGGCAGCCACTACATGGGGGTTCCTGCATGGGCCAATAGGGGGTACACGACGGCCCCATGGTCAGAGAGTATCTCCCACATGAAGGATCTAACACCGTGTGGGAGTTTTCGAAATTAGGGGTACCTTATTTCGGGGTCCTTCTAGTAAGGACCCTATCATTTAGGGTACTATATTAGGGTCCCCTATTTTCGGAAACTCCCATGTCCAAAAGAAGTGTGGTAAGAGCCTTGCTGATAAGATTGGCTTTTGCAAATCTTGAAGGTTCAGCGTAGCGCAAGACAAAGGCAGAGGTGCACAAGGGCAGGTCCATGTTGCAACGCATGATTTCAACTCACATGCAAGCTTGACTCCTTGACGTCACGTCATGGCTTTGCTCTTTTTTTGGTTCTAGATCATATCTACGTTTTTGTGTTTCAGCAGACGGGGAGTGGAAGCATGCACTTCGACTCTGCTTGCTTGGCGGGGCTGAGGCGCCGGACAAGCGTAGCCTGTGGGTCGCTCGCAGCTGCCTCTGTCCTCAAGGGTGCAGCATAGAAATCTCATCTTCCCGCCTTCGCCTTACTGCCGGCGTACCGCCGAGTGAGCCACACCTACAGCGAACTATGCATACTACTAGCATGTGGCTTCTTTCTGCTGGAGCTGCCCTGGCAATTGCGGCAGAGATATATGCAGACGAAGCAGGGTGTCAGGTTCCTGATGCCAGCTCGACACGTTCTCTTATCCAGCACGTCAGCACCGTCCAAAAAAGCCAAGGCTCACAGAATGGCTTGGGTCTGCAGGTCGGAAGAGGTATGAGGAAGCAAGGGCACAGGATGTGTTCCAAGAAGCAGAAGAAGATGTGGTGGCTTAGTGCTGTCTCCCTGGCGCCTCAGTGCGAACATCTGGACAGCTACCTGGACCAGTATGAGATTGCTCTTATCTCCTGGAGGGATTCCGGAAACAACCTTTTCCAGCCGCTTCTTGCTTGTCATCTGCCTCGGGGCATCACTCCTGCCGTCTTGAGCACACAGACGCTGAGTCGTTTAGATCGCCTCAGAAAGCTTGGGGCCAACATCACCTTCCATAGCCTGTCCTTCATCGATCGAGCTTCGGATGCAAGTAGGCCCCTTGTTCCCGCATGATTTACAAGCACCGGCATACACCCGGTGCTACTTACTACTGGGTGCCACCTTATACGTAGTTTTATTACATTTTTGAATAGCTTCGCAGTCGAACGTCTCCGCAAACCAGGAATGCATGCCGTCCCAAAGATGAAGAAGCAGACGGTTGACGTGGAGTGTATAGCCGGCACGTACATGCGACTTGACATTCCGCAGATCTTGGACAACGCCATGGCCTTGCAAGGCGATGCGGGCATGCAGTGGCTCAACCTCTTTAGGGTTTTGGAGAGCTTACAAGCCTTATGTCTTGCATTTCAGCGGCTTACCTAGCGCTCAGGGCACCAACATTCACCCCTCCGAAACTCGCCCAGCATGTTCGATCTCTCAAAAGTCGAGACTCATCCTCGGTGAGTGCTCCCAGCGCCGGCAGATCAGTCTGGCATTCGGCTTTACTGTTTCTGCCTGCGTATAGGAGCATAACTAGTCATCATGCATCCATTTATGTGTTCTTGCTGTGCCTGGGTGCATAGAAGAGACACGTGCCGATTGAATCCTTAGATGCACCCTACGTCCGTCGAGTCGGGATTGCGCAGCGCCAAAGCGAGGACAAGGGTTGGACTGCGTGTGTACATACATGTCTATCTGTATGTCTATGCGTTGTTTG